>OMPJ01008609.1:0-26916 GCA_900312935.1 Carapus acus | reverse complement strand
CACACACAAGCAAAACTTTTGGAGAAGAGCAAAATCAACACAGCTGGTGATCCTTTCACCCCCCCCCACAATCGCTGCATTGTCCTTTGCAGCACATTCAATCTAAAGTTTACATCAATCTTGTAAAGAAGTGGAAGGGGAAATGTGTTGGGTCTCTGTCTGTAACTTTATCTTTGAAAGCGCCTTGAGATAACTTCTGTAATGATTATGCGCTATACAAATAAAATAAAAAGTAGCTGCTTTCTGTCACATGACTGACTGTCACATCAATATTAAAGAGGGAAAACAACTTTGAAATGAGTAAGCCTAAAAATGTTCTGTCTTGTTATGAATGTTGTTTCTCTGCTTATATTAGGCAAATCCATAATAAGTGAATGTGATGTACAATTGAATGCATACGTAATATTCTCTCAATATTCTCTGCAATCTGAGAATCAGAATCAGCAAAAGGGAACACAATAGAGTAAGTGCCCATCTACTGACTGCTGAAGAAAAGACAGGATTTAGATGGGATCAATGCATATGAATAAGAAAGGCTCCGTCTTAGCATGAGTGTTTGACACTCAGACATGGGAACTGTCCGTGCCATTCAGGGTGCTCTTATGAATGGATTTCAGACACAGAGGCACAGTGGATCCTGGGCTGTGCTTGATTCTGTTTATGTGTCGTGACTAGATCTTACACTTAGACATGTGTGACAGAGATCCACAGGCCCCACATGTAAGGCATCAACCAGATCTTACTATGAGCAAACAGTGTTGCGTTACGAGAATGTCTTGTACGCAGCCAGCTGGGTGCATGCTGTGCTAGCAACGCCTCCTGAAACTCACTCTGTGTTCAAATAATCAGATGGGAGACATTTGGAACGTGGCCCAGCTCCCGCACACCGGCTGAGTCTGTTGGAGTAATCAGATTCCTGGATCTACAAGGCCCCAGCTTGAAGCGCCCAGCTCCTCGTGTCTGTCCCTTGTGGTGGGTTCAGGTCCAGCGTTGATTAAGTGATTTCCTCTGAAAGCGCTGTCTGGTTGAGCTTCAATCTTTTGTTTTGAATTGGAAGGAAAATCTCCATGAGAGCAGATGGCGTGCTGGACAGACCACACGGCTTTGCCAGCGTAGTCTGTCTGAGATCAGCCTGAAAGCAATAATCCTCAAACCCTCTCACATGATTTCCCTCTTTCCATCAACGTTAACAATACAGCAAAGATCAAATGAACAACTGACACACAGCAAGGCTTCATGTAAACACAAGCCACGAGTGCACGGCTGTTATTAACAGCACAGCAAAGTATTATCTTTGTCTTTTGTTTCTGAGGCATTTCGAAATGTCTTTCGTTTCTGAGGCATTCCATGATTTTCATCACAGATTTCAGATAAAGTGTCAAGCATTTTTTGGGATCTTAATTCATGTGGTTTATTATTTTCCAAACTATCTTCGGAGGCCTATACAGACACAGAGCTTTCTGGTATTCATTGATTTATTTCATTGTTTCCTTTTGTATGCTTACAAAAAAATACAAACCACATGTGACTCCCATATCAATTTTGCCCTTTTCATGTATTTTTTGGTGGTGTTGTAGGTAAGCAACACAGCGGGAGCGCTGTGGCGCAGGAATGTTTTGTGTACACAAGTACAGTGCACAGGTGCTGAGAGAAGAAGTGATCTCAGGAGAGAAGGAAGGATGCAGGGCAGAAGGCATTGAGGAAAGTTAAGTCTACGACATAACAAAGGTTAAGAGAAGAAAAAAAGAGAAACTTAAGTTAATCCCCCTCAGGACACAGCCAACAAGGTTTGTTCTATTGTTTGTAATTCATTCAAGCATGTCTTTAATTTTCTTCATGCTGATTATTGCCGTAGCTGTGTTTTAGTTTTCACAGTGTGTTTCGGAATCAATGCAAGAATGATTCAATATTTACATCAGTTAAGGACACCGCTTGTGCCTGTTGTACCCAAAGGAGTTACGTCACAAGCTCCAATCAAGCTTTAACAAACCATCACAACTCTCCTCCCTGAACAAAGCAGACAATAAGGAAATAGAAATCAATAAGAGCACCTTTGAGTAACTCATCTTGGTAATCTAGTTGTCACATCGCACTTTCACCTCTTCTTCCATTATCAACTACAGGCGGAAGAAAAACCATCTCCTCTGGCTTCAGTTAGACCCAAATATTGAAAAGTGGAGTGAATGTGTGCAGAGGGCTCTTTGGGGGAGGGCTGAACAGGGAAGGCGCTCATGTTTCTGCCCTGAATTATGTAACTTAGCTTGATGGATTGCAGGCCTCCATGTGTGCTGCCCGGCAGGCCAAGCTGGACTCTGGCAGGAGCTCTGCTGGCAGGTGGGTGTGTGGGTCAGGGCCACAGGAGGGCCACTCACAAAAAAAGTATCCCCTCAGCTCCGGGTTCCTGAAAGTCCACATGGTGCTCCTTGAGCCGCCACGTGATTTACTAAGTGTCCTTAGAACTTTCAGCAGTCTGCATCAAATTGAATCGCTTCCCCTCTCAACCTCCTTATGTCTGGTTTTGCTCTCAGTGCCGCGTAAACACTGGCTGCACAGAGGATCCGCAAGGAATTGGCAAAAGTATTGCAATTGTCGATTATTTCCAATTGTCTGAGAATTAATGAAAAGTGAAAAGAAAATATTCGCAAGTGCCCTTAAGACAGAAAATCCATCAAGGAAAATATTACATCCTTATGTTATTTCAGATGTCGAGGAAAATATTACATTCAAATGTTTAGTAGGATAAGAGACAAAAAAGGAAACAGGTGCCCACCTCGAACTCCAAAAGTCCCTCATTTATTGCAACTCAGAAAGGGCAGGTCCAGAGTATATCCAAGTTGTATCTCAGGCTCCACCAACTCTCCTTGGGCAAGACACTGAGGCTAATAAAACTAACCTAACCACGTTACTCAGCCTTTTTTTCTTGGCCTCTCCCCAAAATGAGGATGATACGATGAAGATGGTTCTCTACCGATGGCCCTCAGCAGAGGGGGAAATACATCAAACTCATCAACTGTGGACAGTAAACTGAAGCAATTAAGCCACAACTTGCATGCCATACATCATCGCTTGTCACAGAGACTCTTTACGCAGGCTTTGTTCTCCCCTGGTGCACCAGCCACTCAACACTGACTTTTTTGGTTTTGTTTTGGTTTTGTTTGGTTTTTGTCTCCATACACATAATTCACCAGTTTTGTTATGTCATTTCAAACATCAAATTGTTTCAGATTTCACAGTTGAAAATGGTCTTTTAAAAGCGGCTGACCTCTGATGAAGGTCTAGGTTGCTCAACAGAAGCAACATGAGCTCTGGGAAGATGTTTGTCTCCTTGATTGAGGTATGTTTACATCTGTCGGCTCTGACTCAATGCTAAGAAGATACTTAGAGTTATGGGCTTCAGGGTGGACGAAGGCGAAAATAACAAATAAAACTCCCCTGTCCAAGAAATGATAATCTTTACCTAATCACCAAGAGAAAACAAATGACATAAGGCCTCCATTAATGACATAATTACCTCCATTAAAGGGCTGATCAGATTACCGATAACTTGATATTTACAACTTCTTAAAATCCTCTTGATGTTCAACATTTTCAGCAAAAGTTTACGTCAGAGTAGTGTTTGTTAAAGTGGGTGATCCAGGTTTGATGATCATTAAGACTTCAGATGGGCGGGTCTATGTTTGAGGTATAAACACACAAGCGATAATCATATGTTAGGTATGTGATTAGATTTTTTCACAAATTTTATTCTTCCCTGTAGTTCTTGTCACAAAAAGTTAACATTTCCGAAACTTGGGTAAAAGTCCACTTAGCCAGTCACTGCACTACAATGTTGTGATGACTGCTAATGTGAGGTGAACCAATCCATCAAGCAGATATTGAATATGTTACATTTACATCTGTAGTTCAAAATCCATGTAAATGGAAGATGGAAATTACTGCGCGAAAAATATGCGAAGTCAACAAAACTGTCACCAACAATTGCACTGCCATTTCACAGAAGGCACCACAGCAAGCTATTTTAAACTAACTGACATAACTTCCAGTCCTCCCACTCTTCCCTCTCCTCCTCCTCCTCCTCACCAGCCAACAGACCAAAGCTAAATAGCTCCACTTATCTATCCCAGCAACCATAATCTCCCAAAATTGATTCCAGGTGTGTAACGAAGGTCGGCTGAGCACCCCTACCTACTATCTTTCTCCTCGGGAAGTTCTATGCGTCTGAGCGTACGTGGGTCAAGTTCCTGTCTCTGCACCTGGTGTTGCTGATGGATTTAAAGAGAGATTGAGAGCTGAGATTGATGTAAGTAAACGTGTGCACCTTGCTGTCAAATTACCATGACCCACCTGGCCAACTTTATGGAATGACGAGTCAAGGAGTATGTTCTTGTTGATATCCACATTCCTCTTGAAAATATATGGCTAACTCTTGAGGGCCAACAGGCAGTAAAAAGGAGTGGGTCAAGAAACAAATATACCTACAAAATTTTAAGTCATTGGAAAATACTACAAATTCTGATTATCTATTTTTTTGGATATCACTTTTTTGATTCCAGAAAATAGCTGATGTTGCCCTTTTAACAGCCAAATGTCCATATGTCTGTGTGTCCATCTCGTGTGTCTCTCCACTGAAAAACAAAATCCAACCATATCACTGCATTCGTTATTTTGAGAGTTAAATAAAGGGAAAGTGCTACCACAAATAACATGACCAAAAAAAGAAAATTGCCGTAAAAACGTTTACGGAAAATTGGGGGCCTTTATGTCCTTAGTGAACAGCTGCACTTTTAATGCTGCAACAATAATTTAAATGAACAGGAGCAGCCTCCTGCAAAGATTGAAGAACACTCTCATACATCAATGTTTTTCAACAGTAGTGTTCCGCGAGAAGTCGTTAGGTGCCGCGGACAAAGTAGCCACGTGACACGTGACACCCCCCCTGACTGTGTTAGGGTAAACACTTTTAGAATTCGGTCCAAATGTAATTGTGGATACTTTATTGTAGAGGCAACTTCTGCCTGAATTGAGTCAAACTTGAAATTTTTCATAGGGAGATGCTACTTTTGTTCCGTCTTGTTGAGATCATCACAAGCGGATCAGTCATCATCTATTAATCATCATGAGAGCGGTTGATCAGCTGAGAGAGCATTAACACATACAAGACACACCAAATCCTGAGGGCAACACCAAGGGTAAATCTGCAAACTGAGGCTGAAGCGTGAATAAAGCTTTTTGGAAATGGATCAACAATATTCTGAACTTGGTGTCCTCTGGGAATGGAGCTTTGGAAACCAGTTGCTCCTTGTTTTTCTTCGCCTTCCTCACCCTTTGTCATGTTCTTCCCATGGGCTGCCTTGACAAAGGATTTATAAATCCCCCAACCCTTAAAAAAAAGAAGAAAAAAAATTGGCCAGGGATTCCCTTGTTAAAGAAAAGAGAACATTTGCATAAACAAGTGAAGAGATGAAAGGACAGACAGGGAGGGCAGTGGGGGGATGAGAGAGGGACTTATGGATGAGGGTTGTTTGTGTTGAAGAAACCCTGGATTCAGCTGTGCTGAGACACAGCGACGAGATTGATGTTCTTGTTGTGGCTGATGAAAATGCATACAGTTCCCTGGTTTTCACAGCTAAGTAGGATCTAAGTCTCAGCAAGTATTCTCCATGCGACTGTTGTTGTTCAGCTTGTCCCACAAATGTGAGTTGCATGGTGGGTGGGGTTCGCAGTTTAGCTGACTTAACTGACTGAGAAACACTGGTGGATAGTAAACTTACCTCAGATTGCTCTCTTTTCCATTCATATTTTGCAGCTTTGCTTTGGACCCAAGCTGTGCATCATGCATGGTTAAAATCAAGCTTAAGTATGAGCACAGGTAATGAAAAAGAGCCAAAATCAAAATCTGTAAGTTCACTTAGTCTGTAAGTCACCCGTCTGTATGTTTATCTTTTGTTCTGCATAAAAACAACAGTGGCACCACAGATTCTTTTGGCTTTTGCTTAAACCAATGCTTGATTTTAAGGTCACAAATTTGAAGGAGGGTACATTCCATGACAATCCTTCTGTTTGCAGTCCTGGATTTGAAATCAAAGAACAGTAACAGAAGATTTCTGAATGTCATTGGTGAAGAGAAAAAAGGGGTGTACTACTAGAGGGAATACAATATTTACCAGGAAGACCACATCAGAGGAAACAGACAAAGAAATGTGATCAAAACAGACAGCAACAGAAATGATAAAAGAATGGAATCAAACAAGGACACATTACATGATTGACTGTTGATGTTTTCCAAAGCTCACAAGTTTGGTACACAGACCAGACTTATGTTCCACTGTATCTCATTCTCACTCAGGGTGTACTGAAGGATTGAGGAATTTATAAATGCATTTAGTGCATCTCCAATTTTTGCAGAGGATGAGGTTTTGCTGCCCTTGTTGACCTCCAACACACAAACACACCCATACCCACACACACACACACACACACATGCACACTCGTCCATAGGATGTCCAGAGTCACTCTTGGGACCAGCACGTAGTGGGATGTTGAACAAGGACCTTAACGTGTCTCCTAAGTGGTGTATGGAAAGATTGTGAATCCCAAAGATGAGCTGAAGGTCTTTGGGTGGTACTTTGTGTCGGACGCACTACCTGCCATCAAGATGAAAAGGAAAGGATGAAGATCTCAAGCAGCTGGCATTGACCTTCCAAGTGAGACAGGGGTTTGCTGTTTGCATGTCAGGATCTATGTTATAAATGAGGAAATGTAGTACAAAGTAACTGAGGCAATTAGAGAATGTTTGTAGAATGAGACAACATTTCCATGATCACCAGGTCCTGGCAGCATCAGCTCAATACTTTCACCTTGTTTCACAATCACACATCTCCAGTAGGTTTACACTCAAACCCTTCAGATTTTCTTTGACTCAACCATGGATGAATTCCCCCTGAATTCCCCTCTGTGGCTCATTCGCAATAGAGCAATTACCGTTGTTCTTCCCAGACGCAAAGCTCAAAGAGTCATCCACAACTTTCCTTGTATGGTCTCTGAATGTTTTCTGGGAACAGCAAAGCGCAAGCCTCTGTTTGCAGGTGAAGCAAACGTTTGGATGGATGCAGAAATGTTGGAGCAAATTTGAGTGGTTCCAGGTGACACTAATCATCTCTGTCGCCAGAGGCAGCACATGCCTCTATATAACCACCACGTTTTTGAGGGGGTGGGATCTGTCTTAGTCTAAGTCCCAGGGCAGATGAGATGCAGGGATGGATTGCAGCACATGTCTTAGAGCCTCAAGTTCATGTGGATTTAATCCTGCCAATTTTCCCAGAGTTTCAATGAACAGATCGAGTTTCAGATTTTGATCCACCTAGCAGTTTGTTGTTTCTTGTCACAGATGACTTTTTGAGACTGTGCTCTCTGCAGCAAGAGGATGTAGGATATTTTGTGCATGCTGTGTGATTTTTGTTGCTGTCTTCTTGTTTTTTACTATTTCATCATTGTCCACAAACTATGGAGCGCAGGGAGAGAGGAGAGGAGACACAGCGCACTCAAGTTCAGTTTTCCTCCATTGGTCCCTTTGTTTTTTCCTCTACCCCCCTCCCTAGCGTCCAGCCTATAGCCAACATGATCCTCTGCAGCCTGTATATAGCCTTCACACCTGCTTGTAAAGTTGCCATGAGAGGCGTACTCCCCTCATTGTCCTTTTTTTTACCTTGTCAGCACAGCAGCCTCACAAAGTACCAGCATTGCTCCTATCAAGGCTTTTTGGACCCTGTGTAGATACTCCTTGATATTGTTCTTGTGTTTCTACCCCTCCCCTGCACTCCTCACCCTCCACATATAATTTATCTCCACAAGCCACATTGTTGTTGTGATTTTGTGCTTTTACCACTAATCTCACACTTTCCAAAAAAGTTGATTTGAATTTACTTGGGTTTGCTCCCATTTGCTGACTGCTTCACTGTTATATTTTCTCCCTGTTCCCCTGTTACTCAGAAGAGTTTGTCCTTCACTCATTCTGTGGCCCCTCATGTTTATCTCCTTCTCGCTCCTCCTTATATCCTCTGACACCATCTCTCCATCTCCCCTTCCTCCATTTCAGCCATTCAATGTCTGCTGAAATGACACAAAACACCAGCTGCTGTTCTGTGCTTTGTCTTCCTCACCCACAGTGGTTTTACTTGAGTTGATTGGTGACTTTAACTTCACCTGTACAGTGTGTCCCCCCACCAGCCTTGTGTCCAGTGCCCCCAACCCCACCCCATATAGTGTTTTTTTTCTTATGCTCTTATTCAAAATGTTCTATTTGTGTTGTTTTTTTGTTTTATATGCTTTCCAACCCATCTTTCTTTCTATATTGTTGAATCTGAGAAAGCACCACACAACATATCCCATGTGTCTGCACTGCTGGTCCAGATACATAGGATAGAAACGGCAAATAAAGACCTTGAAACCATGCATCCTTGAACTTTGAAATAGTGGCAGAGCTTCAAGTACACTTAAATTGGAGGATGGCACTCTTGGCCATACCCCGCACATGTCTTGTCTGCTGGAATGAAAAGTGAAAAATGAAAACTAATTTTCAGTTGTCCCAGCATGTCCCAGCTTGATGCAGCACGGATCTGCCAGCTCCTGGTGCAATGCAATGTGCTGCACCACAACGTACACACCCACAGACACAGACACACACACAGCTCTCAGTTAGAAGTGCCAGTCAGCTTTCATTTAGATGGTCAATTCTTTGTGAGCCAAATAGAATGTTCAATTTTAAATTTGTTTTAAATTTCATCACATAATTATTTTTTTCTTCAAATGTCTCCATTTGGAGATGTTTCAATCTATATTTCAGCTTTGTTAAGGCCTTCTTGGGAGCTCATGCTATGCAAGTCAAGTTTTAAATTTTAATAGAATTTTGCTCAATCGCTCAAATCAAAAATTCTCTTCAGCAGAAATGGATGAAAATGTTGTAGTGAAAAAAAAAAGAAAAACGGAATGTAGTGTAATTTGGAGATAATGGAAATTGTATGTTTGTTCTGCTTCCTGTGGACTTCCATGTACTGCCATGTGCCCAGCATTCCACAGTTTGAACACAATTTTGGAACAAGATCTCTCATGAAGCAGTCCAGCAATGATGGAGCCACATGTGTGAAACACACAAACATTGGTTAGACGTGCTGTGAGAGTGAGAAGTGGGTGAACTGTATATTTAGTATTCGAATTGTTCTATAGGTGTAAAGAGAAGCTGTGACGTAATCCAAGTCCTCTCAAACGTCTTCTCGCTCTGCCTACAACGTATTTACAGTACATTCCACCTTATATCGGTTATTAGAGTAATGACCATTGTCTCAGTTGTTTCCAAACCACATCAAGCCATCCTCTATTTCATTCACTTGCAGCACAGTATGTGCATTATGTGGCCCCTTGGTGGTAGCAAGATGTGAGTGGAACTTTTTGCTGTGCAATGCAGCTGCTAAAACACGTGCTGTCACATGCGACAGGATGGAAGAAGAGGTGTGGTGGGGCTGCATGCAGCTGCTTAGGGAAATAAAGGAAACATTCACAATCCCCTTTCTAGCTCGCGATTCGTGGACCAGAATGTCTGACAGCTGCTTTGCACGCCCGAGCCCACGCTGGAAACAACGTGATCGCCGCAGACAGGTCATTAACCCCTCAAATATGAACAGAAAGCAGGTAAAGACAACGTCGCACCGGATTTTGGACCAGGCTGAAAATTATACCCAGTGTTTACAATAACATAAAGAAAAGCGTGTACAGTGGGAAACAAAATGATTTACCTCTGCAGTGGCAGTGCAGCAGCTATGATTCCCTTTGCACACACCTCCAGCCACTTGTGTACAAGGGTGAAAAGCTCTTCATTGAGCAACTCCAAGGCAAGACACGTCGCCTACGTGGTGTTAGCACAAGTCACAGTTATGCGTGATCTGCTCAGGTTGACATTGTCCTCAACATGTCAACCTCTCTTGCGTTGTTGCTAAATGTGATGTCGCCAGTTTATTCAAACAAATAAAGACGAGTAACTGTTGCATGGGAATCTTGGCTAATCTGACCAACTCATTTTGGCTGTCTCACACAATTATGTCTGCACTTGCCAACATACAAATGTACACACAAATGTTGTACATCACCATTTGGCTTTAGATTAGTATATGTGGATGAAAAAGCGGAACAACAGTGTGATATGTTTCATTGTGACTCAAATCACTTGCCAGTCATATTATCTGTAACTGGTGTGATCATTCTACCGGTACTTTACATAAAAAAAAAAATAAAAAATCTTTAGTGCACTGCTGGAAAAACATTGATAGAATGTCACTTTGCTGTGCTGATGCCGAATATCGCAATAATGAGTTGATAAATATTATCCCACTGGCTGGCACGGGCATCGTCATATGGTGCGGCGAGCAAAAGTGAATGGACTTACTTGACTGCAGTAGGTCCTCAATAATTTCTACTCTCTTTTATTTTTACCATCACTCAAGCTCGTCTGAAGATAATAAGCATGAATAAAGAAGAGAGAGACGAAAACAACAACAGCAAAAAGCACCAGCAAGTTTGGATTCAAGAGTGAAAAAAAGAAAGTGATAGTGAGAAACGCACATATACACACGTGGATGCACAAATGTGTAAGCGTGTGTGCAGGGGCCGGGTAATGTGTCCAGGCCCCGCCCATCTGTAGAGTCGGGTCTATGTCGGCAGCTTGTTGGTCTTCATCTCCACACCTCTGAGGACAACCGACAGCTAAACAAGCTCAAAGACCCTCTGCCAGGAAGACGGTTAGTGAAGTTGTTCAGTACCCTGGTTTGGGTTCCTCGTCCTCATCCTGGTCTTCATCTCATCGGAAGCATCCCATGGCCAGCATCCATGTTCTCCTCCTCCTGCTCGGAGGAATGATCCTCTTCAGCTGCATTCCAGCACAAAGGATCAGAGGCAAGTGCACAGAAAGGGAGACAGAGTAGTGACAGAGGAGAAGTGAGGGAGTGCATCGACAGAGCAAAGGTGGGAGAACAGGAATTGGTGAATGAGGGAGCCGGGGGAAAGCAGCCATCTACGGGAGAAAGAGGGGTGAGAGAGGAGAGTAAGGAGGATTTAAGGAGTAAAAGGTGATTCAGTGATTTGCAAATCAGGGAGTAAATGGTCGAAAGGAGTGGCAAAGTGACATAGGAAGCGCAGGAGTGGCAGAAGTGAATAAATGAGTGATGTTGGAAGTGAGGAGGTGAAACAGATAGGAATTGTGGAATGTCCTCATTTCCTATCTGTCTCACTTCCTCCTGTGGGACAGATGACATAACTGAATGATATGGAAGCTATGGAGTGTCAAAAGGACGTGATGGGATAGTTAAGAGGAGAGTGCATTAGTAAACAAATAAATCGAGTTTAGGGGAAAACTAATGGGAGCCAAATGGGAAAACAAATGGGAACCCAAAAATAGATGTAAAAGTAGAAGAAAATGTGATTTTTGACATCTTGCTGCGTTATTACTCTGAGTTACTCTAGTTAAATTTGCAGACATTTGTAAACACACGTGTACAGTTCATATGGCATGTGCTGATCCAGCTTTCTCATGTTTTAAGTTAATTTTCTGCGAGGCCTGAATGTAAATGTGACATGAGCCGGTGCCTGTAACAAGCAAGTAAGTATATTCACATGTTACAACTGTTACAAAATATGTAAGTGATGGAATGTAAGCAAGCAAGCATAAACAATGCTCAGAAATGTGCATTGATTACTCAGTTTCACATTGGAGGGGTATCATTCTGACAAAATGATTGCATACGCAGTGCGGAAAGAACTTTTTGCAGCTCACCTGTACGTTCCAAACCCCAGATCCACCCGGCCCCCAATGTGCACCCCTTTGCCGCCCACCTCGTCCCAGCAGAATTGTGACTATGGCACAATCTCTGTTCTATCATTCTCTGCTGAGCGTGCATTTCTTTAAGTATTGTCTCCCTTGCAATGTAATTAAAAGAGGGTGGATCCTTTATGGTGGAACCGTTATGTAACCTTGACAGAAATAGTCAAAAACTCGTGTAGGTGCAACAGATTGAATCAGTTTGTAGACTCTCTTAAGCAGATGAGGCAGTAGCGGAGAGTTTATAGCGGTGTGGTGGAGAGAGAAAAAAAAAGATTAGATTTGTATATCTTTTTTTGTTAAACATGGATGGGGTGGGAGTTATGTGAGAAAAGAAAAATCCCTTCTGATGAAGAGAAAAGTCTGAGTGACATGGCATGCTGGATGGCATTACCTCATGTGGGGGGAGTCAGCCAAAACCAACACAGCATGGGAGGGGACGGGGAGGGCTGGAGGGTCAGGGAAGTGATGGTGCGGGTGTTTTGGAAAAAACAACCCAATGAACCTAAAGTTAGTCAGACTCAGTGATATTATATACATGTGAATTTTAATCGATGATTACCTTTGCAAAGAGAGAGAACAACAACCATTCGACAAAGGATGCAGCCTGTGACTGAGCAATCGTCCTCTCTCAGTTTTAATACTTTTCCTAAGCCTACAGAGAGAAAGAGTTTCACCGATACTAAGGGGATGCGGCCATTCACTCCAATACTTGCAAAAAACAACCCTTTGAGGAACACTGTTACATTGTGGAGCGTGGCCTTGACACAATCTGCAGAACAAGTTTCGATCCTATACATGTCAATACACGCACAACAGACAAAAAGTTTGGTTACATGAGTGCATCACACAGTAATCTCAATTCCCTCCTTTTGATTACACAATAATTAATATGATGCCAATAAAGAAAATAACATCATGGTTACAAAAAAGATATAGGAGCCAAAAATAATGAAACTGTGATCAACCATAATTCATATATGCACAAGTGACCTGAAAACATCAAGAAAATCACACCCAGCAGGGTTTAAGAAAATCCTTCACATACAAGTTTCACAATTATGCTTCATTATCAAAGTAGTTGGGAAAAGGGTAGAGATCAGGAGTGTCATCCTCAGAATTTAAAGTAATGATGTCCTGTGCCATTGCACCTCTCACCAAAATATGGACCCTGAAAAAAAAGACGACATCAGCAATTAAACAGAGTTGGTGCCACGTGTAACACACAGTCCCGGGAGGTGGAACAAATGCCAAGTTAAATGACTTCTTTCCATGCTTGCATTGGAGTGATGCGGTGCCCCAATCTCTCTGGTCAAGATGTCACATGGTTGTCTGCTTCAATCAACGGTGTGTGTGTGTGTGTGTGTGTGCGTGCGTGCGTGCGTGCGTGCGTGCGTGCGTGCGTGTGTGCGTGTGTGTGTGTGTGTTGGCTTCACGCGTCTATGCCCTATCGGAGTGCTCTTCTATGACCTTCGGGAACGGTTACCAGCACTCGCTAATCCTGATTTTTAAAAGCGTGTTGTAACAGTGTTTCTTCTTAGGAGGCACTGATGGTTGAAAGTGCAGTCATTCTTTTGCAGTGGGAGGCATGTATCCATGTCGCTCATTCTTGGACCTTAAGTGTAGGTAGTGAATAGAACTTGGAACGGTCCCAACCACCAATGTTGTCACTAACTCTTTCGTTAGAAGATCTTCATCAGCACGTTCTCTCCTGGATTGATGTTGTTTGGAGGTTTCTCAGCAGCCTGAGGAGGGGCTTCAACAATCTGTTGTCTGATATTGGCAAGAGAGTTTGTTAATGACATACAATTCCTGATCAGGTTGTCTTTGCAGAGATCTGTGGTCATCGGGGGTCCTGGGGGTGGTCCCACCCCGACGTTTGGTGGTCCTGCAAATAAATTGTTAAATTCTAAAATGAATTGTCGAGTGAACAGGCCCGCATCCTCATGTACATCAACACGATAGGCAAACGTTTCACCCAGCCCAGTTTGTTTTCTTCACAACATTTAGCGAGGTTTGCCCATAGAACACAATTTTCCTTTTCTACAGCCCCACCAGACTGGAGGTGGTACTACAGTGAGTTCATGAGATGAGTCATCACTTGGTTCACAAAATGGGTGCCGGTGTCTGAGGACAGTTTTTCAGGGATTCCCCCTCTGGAAATTATCTCAGTCAGCACCGCCTTTGCTACTGTTAATGCGGATGCATGTTTTGCAGGGAATGCCCCAACCTCTTTGGAGAACAGTATCAACCATCACCAGATAGTACTTTTTACCTTCACAAGGTGAAGTCCATCATCACATGTTGGAAATGACGCCCTGGTGGGGGATGTACATCCTGGTGTGCCAAGGGGTTCAGTCTGCCTGGGCTGTGCTGTGCACACGTGAGGTAGTTTTTGCAAAAATCTGCAACAAAAGTTGAAAACTCCTTGGTGAACCATTGTGATTGAACAGCAGCGCACATCCGTCCTTTTGCCACATGGCCTAAACCATGAGTCAATTTTGCGTAAGGCAGAAACAGTCATCTGGGTAGACAGGGTTTCCCATCCGGCCCCGCCCAAACCTTGTCGTCAGAGGAAGCGCCTCAGCATTCCACGGATCGCGCTCTGAAGGTGCCTACCAAAAAAGTTAATCAATTAGTGAGGCAAGGGGTGTGTTTAGGTGAGTAACGTCATCAGACAGCAGGGATGACGGAAGAGCAGAGAGCGACGCAGCTTTAGCAGCTGAATCTTTGCGACCGTTACCATGTGAGACTGGATCAGACAGAGTAGTATGAGCAGCACATTCATTAACAGCAATAGCAGATGGCAAAAGAATGGCATCAAGTTGAGCAGCAACTTTTCTGTGAACCTATGAAGAATAGGTTTGCCGTCTGATTTTAAAAACTTGCGGTGATGCCAGAGTACACCAAAATCATGGACGACGCCAAAGGCATATCGAGAGTGAGTGAAGATTGGCCCTCAGCCAATTCACAGGCCTTGGTGAGAGCCACACGTTCTGCTGCTTGGGCAGAGAAATGTTCTGGAAGACGGGAAGAAAAAACTTTATCTCGATCATTTAGCACAGCAAAGCGAGTGCAAGTGAAACCAGTGTCGGGGTCATGCAAGGCAGAGCCGTCAACATATAGCACCAAATCGGGATTGTCAAGGCGATTGTCAGAAAGATCCACACGTGGTGTGCAGATCAGCTGGAGATCAGCAATGCAGGAATGGAGCTCCCCATCATCAGGAAGCGGAAGTAGTGTAGCCGGATTCAGGATGGAGCAGCGCTTCACGAGAACATGGGGGAGTCCTCAAAGGATGGTGATACACCTCAAACAGTGGGCAGCAGACAAGTGAGAGGAGCACTGTTCCTGAAGGATAGAGGCAAAACAAAGTGGCACAAACAAAGTTAATGATGAGTAGCTGACATAGAATTGCGTGGCAAGAACAGTTTGCTTGCAGACAGCGACCACACGGAGGCATGATGGAAGACCTTTAGCCACTGGATCAGGCTGTCTGGAGAAGTAGCCAACTGGATGGAGACGATCACCAAGTTTCTGTAAAAGGACAGAGGTCATGTTACCTTTGCGTTCTTCAACAAATTGTGTGAAAGGTCGAGTCAGGCACACTTATATTGTTTGAAGGAGGAGATGGCCTCAGCTGTCCACTGTAGGGTAGGAGGAGTCAGGTGTTTGTCCAATGTCATAGCCCACAGAGGAGCGTCGAGATCCTCATTTGGAACGAGGTGCTTCAGTGAGAACACATCCCTAAGAAAGACACCACGTTTTTTAATAATGACAGGTCTTGGAGTGTCAACAATGTCTTGAAGGCGAGCTGGTGAAAGAGGTTTTCCAAAAATGTGACCTGGTGTTTCACAAATTGAAGCTTAGAAAGAGATGTCTTATGTCCCTCCTCCTCCGGCAAAGTGTTCACCACAAAGGCTCTCTCCGAAAAGGACACACTCACTCTGTGTGTCCTTTTCGCAAAGAGCCTTTGTAGGAGCCGCCATTAACAGTTCATCGGCATACTGCATGGGGGCAGAGCCTGCAGAAATTTGAAAGGAGTCAAGACTGCGGACAAGTGCTTCAAAGTAGAGAGTTGGGCTGCAGGTGAGGCCTTGACACAGACGAGTTCAGGCGTATTTTTTTCCAGACAGAAGGTGGACCAAAACTGATTCTTTGTGAACTAGAACAGAGAAGAAGGCGTAAGACAAAACAACAATTGAGAACCACGGTGAGCCCGAAGGAATTTGGCCTGCCCATGATTGTGTATGGATTAGGCACATATGGTGCAGGAGTGTTGATCACAGAATTGAAGGCTTGATGGTCTTGAACACATTACCACTCAGTAGATTGTCCAGGTGACTTAATCTAGTTCACAGGATACATCGGTGTCTGAACCGGACAATCGTTAAAGGGCAGGATGATGCCTGCTTGTAGAAAAGAGTTGAAAACAGGTCTTATACCAGGGATGTCAAACTCATTTTCACCGAGGGCCACATCAGCTTGGCGGTGGCCCTCCAGAGGCTTGCCGTCAGTGGCAGTTATCAAGTAATTACAAACATAATTCACTGTAAAATGTAACTACTTATGTAGAAATATCTAATTGTCATGATTTTTG
The DNA here is from genome assembly GCA_900312935.1 of Carapus acus. Taxonomy (NCBI): domain Eukaryota; kingdom Metazoa; phylum Chordata; class Actinopteri; order Ophidiiformes; family Carapidae; genus Carapus; species Carapus acus. Next base: position 10,453 of record OMPJ01008609.1, on the reverse strand, counting down.
ACTTATTGAACTTACAAATGTACCATTTGCATAAATGTAGAAATATGTCAGGTCCTTGCTATTATCATATTGTAGATCCCTGTATTTTTTCAGGAAAAGAAACAATAATCAATCTTCATCAGAAATATATATTGTCTGTATATATTTCCTCTGTATATAGATCTTTTCTCATTTAATTTTTTCCTCATTCTGTTCCTTTTGCACCGGAATTCAGCACCATAGTCTCATTGCACAATTCAGTTCCTATAATGACAAAAATTCCATGATTCCTGATAAGGTAACAGTTAGGTATCAGGGAATCTTTATTGTCCTTACAGCGATTCACATTGAGTGACGAAATTAAGGGACAAAGTTCTGGTGCATTTAAGAAAAAGATATGAGGAAGATATCAATTAACAAGTCAACAGCCTGGTTCCCTCACTTGGGCCGCGTTGGTGTTTCTAGACAAACCGACATTTTGCAGCGTGTGTATCTGGTCAGGGCACTTTACCAGTAACATGATCCATGTGCGTTTTGGGAGATGTACTTTGTGGGTTAATGCTCGTTTACATGAAGGAGACTGATATTTAAACAGTTATTCAAGTGCCTCCGGGCCAGATAAAATGATGCAGTGGATCACATTTGGCCTTGAGTTTGACACCTGTGTCTTATACCATCAAGTGCTTCATTCCGTAGTGGATATTGTCGCTGTTAAGGCCTATATGACTTTGGTTGAATGTGCACAATGTGTGAATGTGCTTGAATTTCCCTCGGGATTAATAAAGTATCTACCTACCCTACCTACCACAGGTGGACAGTTTTCGATTAGGCCGTCATCATATTTACTGGAAGCCCACAAATGAGTGGGTACGTCAGCTAGTCATGGTGAAATGTCGGTGGGGTCAGTTATTTCATGAACGACGAAGTCTGACTTTAGTGATGTGATGAGAGTCTCTGGACAACGAGACAAATCTTAAGGCACATGCATCTTGTACACATTAGATAATTGGGAATAGAAGATGGTTAAATCATCTGTGGCGGTCCAATCAGATAGTTTTTAACATCCTTCTGTGAAGTGCTCAAGTTCCTTCCACTGTTCTCTCTCGGCCTTGGCAAATGAAATGTGTGGTGCAGAAGATGGAACGTCAAACAGACTGAGTTGCTGTGAAGTCAGACTGACAGAAGCCACACAGTGTGTATTATCAAAATATAATTTGCCAGTCATTAATGTGTCATTTACGTCACGAAAGAAAAATGCTTCGCTTTATCTGACTTGGAAGAGACATGTGCGGCGCCATGGAGTTTGTCAATTTGGTGCAACCGCATGGTAGGTGTGGTGAAATGGCGGCAATCAGTTGTGCTCCCACTGTCAAGTTTATCCACTAGTGATAAACATACAAAGTAACGTCGTATCTGACGCGAATGAGTGAGTCGGTTGTGTGTGAAATGGTGATATATATTGGTGTTGTTGTCATTATTATGACCAGTTTGAATATTACATCTCTCCCCAACAAATTCATAGGGCAGCTATTATTAACAAGTCAAAAATGCATGCAAGTGGACCGGTCCAGTATCATGACTCCATGAACACTTTGCTGACAGTGACGTCACCTCCTCAACACTGGTACCATTTGGGCACATCGATAAAAATCTTTTCTTGCTCGGAGGCAACATGAGATGTTTTGAGGGGTGAATCACGGTATTAATTGCTCCTGAGTCTACCAGAAATGGAACATGTTGATTATTTACAGGCAATACAATTGTGGGTAATTTCTTGTGGGCAGCAATTTTCATCAATGTGTATGGATGCATTATTTGTGTAAGAGGATCATCAGAATCCCCCACATCCCTACTCTTAGCAAGCAGTGTATCAGTGCAAAGCAGGTCTTCGGTGCATAGCAGGTCTTCATTGCAAGCAAGTGTTGTGTGCTGGTGTGGTTATGTGTCACCATCACTGGTCATGCTTCCCTCCAGCTACACTGTCGGAAGCAGGATGTCAGTCGGAAATGAAACCAGATAGGCCAGGCGTCCCTCCACCTCCCCCTCTGTGATGCAGGTTTTTGAAGTCATCACTGCCAGGTCGTCCTCGTCCACCCTGTCGTGTTGGGCAGCCACGGGCCCAGTGTTCCATTTCTCCACAGATAAAGCATCTGTCATCATCTTGGCCACCGTTGGCTCCCCCTCCCTCTACCTCCTCGTTTTGCTCCAAATCCTCGGCCTTGCCCACGCCCTTGTTGTGGAAATTGGCGGTGAGCAAGGATCATCATTGCCATACTCATGTCCAGCCAGGCTTCTTTTCTTTTTCTTGTCATCAGTTTTCTTTGGCCTCGATGTGTTTGGCATGACGCTTAACCTCTTGTCCTGTCATCCTCCACTTAGGCTGGACCTCAGTGTTTTCTAGAGTGGTTGAGAATGGTGGTGGAGGAGGTCAAGTCAAGTCAAGTCAGTTTGTATAGTGCCGAATCTTAACAAGAGTTATCTCAAGGCGCTTTACAGAGTGGAGCAGGTAGTGCTCCTCAGCATGTAAACAGTCAAGGTCTATAGGGTGGACACACAGAGACCCAACATATCCCCCGTTAACAACAGTGGCGAGAGAAAATTACTTTAAAGGCAAGAAACCTCAGGCACGCTACAGGTGGGCAGCCAACTGCTTTGACCGGTTGGGTTGATGGAGAGAGAGGGAAGGAGAGAGAGACAGAGAGAGAGTCAGAGAGAGACAGAGACGGGTATAGGGATGCAAAGGTGTACGGGTGCACAGTAGCAGGAGCAGGACCAAGATGTTTGGAGGTCCATCATCACTGGTGATGTTCTAGCTGCCGGCTACAGGGTACAAGACAACACTCTGGGGAAGAAGCCCAATTAGTGACATGCATTTACAAGACAGGGATGCAGGTAGGGGTGGATGGGTGCAAGTGAGGCGGAGAGGGAGAGGGAGAGGTGATCGAGGAAGAGGAGGAGAGGAAAGCTCGTGTCATCAAATTCTTGTTGCATAGTTTTGTTTAACCATAAGCCTCAGTGAAAAGGAAAGTTTTTAGCCCACTCTTAAAAGCAGAGAGGGTATCCCCCCACCGGACTGAAGCAGGAAGATGGTTCCACAGGACAGTGGCCTGATAGCTACAGTCTCTGCCCCCTATTCTACTCTGACTGATTTTGGGGATCGCCAATAACCTTGCGTTTTCAGATTGTAGAGCTCTGGTTGAATGATAAGGCACAATCAGCTCTTTAAGGTAAGATGGTGCCTGATTATTGAGCGCCTTGTACGTGATGAGAAGGAAGAGAAGCTAACACTGGGGAGATGTGGTCTCTTTTCTTAGTTCCTGTCAGTATACGTGCTGCAGCATTCTGAACCAGCTGGAGAGGCTTCAGTATCTTGTTGCTACAGCATGCGAATAAGGAATTGCTGTAATCAGGCCTGGAGGTAACGAAAGCGTGAATTAGCTTTTCAGCAGCTTTTAGTGACAGCGTTTGCCAAACCTTAGCGATGTTATGTAAGTGAAAGAAGGCGGTTCTTGACATTTGTTTAATGTGGGCATTTTGTGACAGGTCTTGATCGAGGATGACTCCTAATTTTTTTATGGTGGTGCTGGAGGCCAAGGTAAAGCCATCCAGAGTAGCAATGTCATTACCTAAGGAGTTTCTGAGGTGCGGACCTCCAACAATAGGTCTGCTCACGGCAGACAAGAAGTTTTGTCTGCGGTGAGCAACAGAAAGTTACGGGTCATCCACACTTTTATGCTCCTAAGACAAGCCTAGAGTTTAGCTAGATGGTTGGTTTCCTCAGGTTTCATTGATAGATACAGTTGTGTATCATCAGCATAGCAATGGAAGTTGATATAGTGTTTTCTTATAATGCCACCTAGAGGTAGTATATATGGGGTGAGCAGAATTGGTCCGAGTACGGAGCCCTGCGGGACTCCATGTCTAACCCTAGTGTGCTCAGAGGAGACGTTGTTAACATGAACAAACTGAAGTCTATCTGATAAATATGACTTAAACCATCTTGAGGCGGTTCCTTTGATGCCAATCAGATCCTCTAGCCTTTGTAGAAGGATCTGATGGTCAATGGTGTCTAATGCGGCACTGAGATCTAGTAGAACAAGCACAGAAGCAAGATCTTTATCAGAAGCAGTTAGGAGGTCATTTGTGACCTTCACCAGTGCCGTTTCAGTGCTGTATTCTGAAAACTGACTGAAACTCCTCGAATAGATTATTTCTCCGCAGGTGATCGCACAACTGTTTAGCGACAACTTTCTCCAGGATCTTCGAGAGGATCAAGGGTGGGTTTTTTAAGAAGAGGTTTGATTACTGCAACTTTGAAAGACTGTGGTACGTAGTCAGCTAAGAGAAGCATGTTAATCGTATTAAGTACAGATATTCCTAATAAGGGAAGGACGTCTTTGGGCAGGCTGGTTGGAATAGCGTCTAACATACAGGTTGTTGATTTAGCAGAGGAGATTATCTTGGTTAATGCAGGGAGGGTGATAGGGGAGTAGCAATCTAAGGACTGATGAGGTTGTAGGAACCCTGGGCCCTGGGCCAGATCCTGCGCAACTGCGTCTGCATGACTGAGAGCACTAATTTTGTTTCTTATTGTTGGAATTTTGTCGTTGAAGAAGGTCATTAAGCCATTACTGTTAAGGTCAGCGGGAATACATGGATCGATGGATTCATGACTCTGAGTCAGCTTGCCTAAGGTGCTGAGAAGGAACCTTGGATTATCTTTATTTTCCTTGATTAGTGTGGAGTAGAAGGTCTCTCTGGCTTTACAGAGGGCCTTTCTATAAGTTCTCAGACTGTCCTGCCAGGCTAAACGAGAATCATTAAATCTAGTTGTGCGCCAGATCCTTCCGAGTTTACATGAGGTTTGCTTTAGTTCACGGGTTTGGGTATTGGACCATGTAGCCCATCTCTACTGTTTCATTGTTTTCTTCTTTAGGGGCGCAGCAGCGTCCAGAGTTGTGCCCAATGACTTGGTGTCATAATCAACTAGCTGGTCTATAATGGAGGGAGTAAAACTATCCATTGACGCCATTGTTGGAGCAAAACGAAGCGCAGATGTGATGGCTTCCTTAAGTCTAGCTACAGTACTGTCTGATAAATATCTGGAGGTGGCGGAGAGCAAGTACTTGAAGGAGGAGGTAGTGGAAAAGATGTGAGTGTCTGCAATGGGCCTGCAGATGTGGAGGCTGTGCTTGCTGGGAGTCTGGCCATTGATGGTGGCTGTTGTTCCGCCTCTTGGAATGGATTGGTTGGTGTGGCGCAAAGGGGAGGGCGAAGTAGGGCGGACACAAGTCGTTGGTTTCCCTCCATCTACAAGTCCATGCCAACCTAGGATACAGAGAAGACACAGGAGACACATGTATCAGTAGACTGTCCCTTATCAACACATTTTCGCAGATTACCTGCCTCTCCCTCTTGCCTTTCTTTCTGCTTCCTACATTCTGCCTCTCTTAGCCAGATTCTAAAGCACTCTTTGTGTTTCTCCACTTTTTTTTGTTTTTTGATTAGTTAGTTAGTTTTTGTTTTGTTTTGTTTGTTTATTTGTTTTTTATTAATTTTCACCTTCTTTTTCTTTTTCAAATTCTTCTCTTCATCTGCAATATGCCTTTGCAACTGCACAAGTTGTCTCATGCTCAAATGTCCTTTTGTAGGAAACCCACACTCAACTCATGTTTCAACACAATGCCATGCTTTCTCACCATATGTTTCTTTCATTTGAGTCATTATTGGTGATTTCCATTCACCCTTCTTCTCTTCTTCTTCACCGCACCGTTCTTCCCTTTTGCTTCCATCAGCCCCCATGGCTATTTTTCAGTACTGGTAATCAAATGTCTTTGAAAATTGTGTGACAGCTATTTTCAGCAAAGTCCAACTTCCTCATTAATCACTCGGGTCCCTGGGCCATAGTGAGTTCCGAACTCACTGTGTGACGTTTTCGAGCAAGATCCAATCTCCTTGTCTATCCCCATATCAGTTCGCTGACCTGATGCTTGTCGCAATTAATTCGCTGAGTTCCACACTCTCGATTTGGCGAAAGAGAACCAATGTGAAAATCCCTCAATAAATCATCATAGCAAATCCACACAAAATTCCACTTTGCAAATTCCAATTAGACTTTTTAATGTATTGTGACAAATATGTCAGGAAAACATTACCGTGGGGATGGATATGTTTGAGTTTGCGGAATCCTGAGATGAAAGTCGGGGATCTAGATATCTTCCTCAATTCTTTAAGGGTACGAGGCAGGATTTGGTTGCTTTATTCGTCCTGCGTAGTCACCGTCCGTTTCTTGTCAGTCGATCGTCCCGGGATCCCACTTCTGACACAAAATTTGTTTTAGAAAAAACAACGTAATGAATCCAAAAGTCAGTCAGACTCAGTGATATCATATACTTTAAGTGTGGATTTTAATCAATGATTATGTTTGCAAAGAGAGAGAAGAATAACCATTTGACACAGGTTGTGACATAAGACCGAGCTACCGTCCTCTCTAATGATGGGGAAAAAGGGTGTGGTTTTAATACTTTTCCAAAGCATGCACAAAGAAAGAGGAGTTTCATTGAATTTTGGGGGATGTGGTCAGTCACTCCTATCCCAACTAAAAGCAACCCTCTGAGGAACACCGCACCATTGTGGAACATGGCCTTGACACCACCTGCAGAACAAGTTTTGATCCCATATATTGCAATACATGCTCACTGGTCTTAATCTATACTGTGATCCGTGTTGGTGTAAATCCACAGCCAGAGCAAGATTGGTGCCAAGGAGAGTGAAATGTATCTACAGTATTTTCTGTCAAAGTATCATTTTTTCCTTCCACGGACTTGGATTGAGGGTTTGTGGAAGCAAAGCAGTGTTTCTGATTTGGGATAAAGAATAGCCCTCTTGTGTAATCTTGCCTTCGCGGTGGACCTGCTGGCTGACTTCATTCATGATTATTTACCGACAGCTGTTTTCAGGAGTTGCCTCTCACCGCGTGTTTCTATGTTGTATGTGTGTGTATGTGTGTGTCTGTGGACCTGAGTGCCAAATTTTGCTGTGATGATGAAAGAGGGTGAAGAAAAGTGGAAAGTCCAGAGAATGTTAGCGCTAGATTAAAAGATTTACACTCTGGGTGAGCACATCTGTTGGAGACCATTCCTGCTCTTTGCCTGAAAACATGCAAGCACCCACGCATGTACGCACACACACACACACACACACACACACAAATGCATGCCAACGCATGCAAAAACACCAAAACACATTCATACATACAGTGCATACACCGGACCAAGTGGACTTCATCCACTTCATCCACTATCATGTTGTCAATCATGTTTGCGTGCGTGCGTGCACGTGTGTGTGTGTGTGTGTGGGTGCATGTCAGAAACACACAACATGTTAGATAACCTGAGATTTTCATGTGTCCCAGGTATGTTTGATGTGTAAATAATCAGGTACTGTATTCATTTCCACTGTAACCTATGCATGAACCTCTAATTCTTAAATTTGTGTGTGTGTGTGTGTGTGTGTGTGTGTGTGTGTGTGTGTGTGTGTGTGTGTGTGTGTCAAAAAGAGAGCGGAGGGAGTGACAATGTTAAAAGATGCGCCTGTACTTGTGCTTCTGAATTTTCCCATTGAAATGATTGAAAGAGCAGTGGGCTGTTCAGTAGGGCTCAAGAGGAGTAAGTTAGGGTTCAATGGTTTGCCCAAGAGCAGCTCAATGTCTCTTTGGGAGGAGCCTGAAATGAAACTACCTACCCTCTGGTTTCTGGGCAACAGCTGTGAACTGGTAAAAAACCTCTTGCCCAATACGGGACTATATTATTACCACATTGCTACCAGGTGTCTTTGCAGCAAAGCAGCGTGGCAAAATAACTGTTCAAATCACGGAATAACTGATGTATTTGTGAATCCCATTTTCTCTCACAGTCTATTACAAAAGAATTCATTTATTAGTGCTCAACCTGTCCCTCCACAAGTAGTGGTTACAATATAGCAAAAGAACATAATTGTTTGTCCATAATACGTCACTGCTCATCTAACAGATCTCCTCTGGAACTGATTAAGAGGAGCGATCCAATCAAATCCAGTGGCAACAACTACGCTTCCCTTACATGTAATTGTGTAACCACAAAAGATGTGATTACATGATAACATCAGAGACACAGTCACAACACAACCTCCATCACAAGGCCCCAGAAAGAGACAGTGACAGAGAGTTGATTAGGAGACTGAGACTGACATCCTAACCAAACATTCCAAGTCTAAGACGCCTTAAATGGTATTAATGTGTGCGTCTACGCACCAATTGTAGATTAAGGGAACAGATCCTGAGATAAACATTCCATGACGTTTGGGTCAGTTCAGTTGGATGCCAATTCTGCGTTATTTGGTAACACGTCAAACACAACAGCAAGACATCCAGCTGTGATTAGATAGGGAGCTTTAGCACACTATCCAACGTGATTGTTTCCATTATAGATTCATCATTGCCTTGCATAACTAATTATTGCCATTGTATAACATGATTATGATGTTATTGACTTGTTCACTAAAGGTGCCTCCGGCTCGAAACCCTTTAGTGGAGCAGACAAGCACAGGTTGTCACCTTGGGTCACCATTCCAGTTTGACTTAAGATTGTGGTGAGTTAGTAAACAGGGTTTGTGAGGACATCCCAGTGATTACTTAAGTAGCAGTGCATCTGTAGAAAGCAGTCTAGTGAGTTTAGTCAGTAGAGGGACTGAATGAACCCGTCTTAGTAAGGCATCAGGCACGTTTCCAGATGAATGACTGAGCAAAGTGTAACAGAGAGGTGGTGGAAGGGCTTTCAGAGAGGATATACACAGCGTGCTCATTACATAGTGAGACATTAGCAAGGATGTTAGCACAAACAATTTTCAATGATCTGCAGGTCTTCCTCTAAATAAAGCTGCTGTGTTCATGTGTTTGGCGATTGAAAAGCAGACAATGATGCCGATGGCTTTCATGTGTGGTTTTCACCGATTCACTCAATCAGCAGTTCCTGGGAAGATCTTTTTGTGGCAGGATGATGAGCTGCGACTAAGTTTGCTCATTTACGCACCACAAGCGCATTGACACCGCAACATGCTAGTTGCTGGTTGTGATTCTGTGACAATGTCAGAAAATGCCACAGAGGTGTTGAATTTGAGATCTCTTTGTCTCTTTGCACATACATGAAGCTCTTCAAAATGTCTCCCAATCACAAATGACCAATTAGACGTGCCTGCTTTGCTATGCAGCAACCAAATAAACAAAGTTTCATCTCAGCTCTGTCATCAGTCCTAACTTTTAGTGATGACAAAATCCTCTAGTGAGGGAGCTCAATTATTTGATTTGCTGCATATCAGGTCCTGCTAGATATCAGAGGCGCTCTAATCTGCTCACCTGTACAATTTATTTTGTGGTTCTCTATTTTCAACTTGTTGGCTCGCACGCTCATTTACCACTCCTGTGACAGTTTCCCCCAAGTCTGTGAACAACAGATGATTCAGTGGCCAATATTTGTTTAGAACAGACTTATTGTGCCAAGGTTCATGTTTTTTTCAAATGGCACTTGTCACTTGACAGTGGTTGGAGACAAATCTACCAAAGTCCATTGTGTCTGTGGTGGTGGTCTCCACTTGACACTGAGTGCATAATTCACAATATTTTAGACTATTTGCAGAAATTTGCAAAAAATCTCACAATCTGTATTTTCTTTCAATTTTAAGACTCTTGTAATTTCTGGGGATTGACAGTGAGAGTAACAATTATCATTTACAGTTTATGCAGTACATGCTGAGAAGAAAGGAAAGGACTTTTGTTGCACACCAAAGAAAAAATGCATTGACACCTTGTTGGGTCTAAAATCCAATTGTTTTCACTAAACAGTTAAACAAAAGACCCAGGCGAAGACACCAATGAGACAATCAAACAAAATGTGGTCTTCTTACCAGGCTGCAGCGTGGGGAGAGCGGGGGGACGAGACGATTCTCGTTCCGCACCCGATCACTCTCGCCGAGCCCCCCACGTGTGACCTTTTTTATTGATACTCTGTTGCTGGGCAGACTACAACAGGATGTGGGGTAGATTGAGACATTTGCAAGGCAGATCAAACTCTAAGAACAGGATGTGGGATAGATTGAGACATTTGCAAGGCAGATCAAAGTTCTAAGAACATGATGTGGGGTTGGGGTGCGGAACGAACAAAAGCGGAAACACCTGCGGGTGCACTGAAAGGTCAGCGATGCAACTACAGTTGGGACATCGTTCGAAAACACAAAAAGGCACGTACTGAGGAGTCGGCGGAACATTGTTCGAAGGCACATCTCTATCTGTAGAAAAGGTGTTACATACGAGCAGAGAACGATCATGACATTTCTATATATGGTAATATGTTGGCGCATAAGCAACTGCTTGTGCAGACAGAAGTCTTAACCTATCTTACATTGTGTCTTGGTGATTTAGCATCATTTCAATATCTTGCTT
>OMPJ01008608.1:0-23849 GCA_900312935.1 Carapus acus | reverse complement strand
TAAGCAAATTAAATCTTTGTTATTGTTACGTAAGGTACTGTGCTGGCAGGGGTCGTCACAGAGAGCATGCATACACCCCCCCCCACACACATGCATTACAAACAACCAAAGACCACTCAAAAGCAGGCAAACTAGAGTTGTTCACTATTCCTGTGACCTCTATTTTTCAGTTCAGTTGACCGGGTCTGAACTCCTTCCACCGCTGCACTCACTGAGTGACAGGCTTCAGGACTGCTGCCCTCATGGATATCTCCATGTTATGCATCCTCTCAGTCCTCCATGCATACGATCAAGACCATTTTGAACATTTGTCAGCGCATCTTGTGGGACCAGTGAAGCTGGTCAAATAAGACTGCATGAGACAAATTAATACCACTATGATTAAACCATTCGTTATGGCGATATTCATCAGCCTGTGATTATGACACTATACGCTACGTTCGTACTTGTATATACAGAGAACACTACACCCACCTCCATTTAGAGATGGCCATAACGGTCAAGTTTAGGCATTCACTTCACACAGCTGCAGCTTTTTGTCAGTAACAGTAATTAAATGTATTTTGGTTGCTGAGACTCAAACTGTGCTCTGACTTACTTGACGGTAGAATCTCATGGCTACCCTCTATTCATAATGAGAGCAGTGCTGTATTGTAGAGATTGTGGGATCGAAGTGTGTTGCATGCTGTGTGTGTGAGCTAAAAGCATATGTGTCTGCTACATCCTCTTCACACACTGAGCAATTCAGGGGCCAAAGCATAGCGAGACACCATTATTCGATTGATTTCAACAAGCAGGCATTGTTTTTCTACTCATATTAAGTATATCTCTGTATATTTGTTGATGGTATGAAAAGGTTGAAAACATTTGCTTGGGGGTTATAGGGGAATGTTAATCAAGATTCAGATGTTCAAACATTAAACTACATTTTTTGAATGACTGTAGGTACAGTAGGTAGGTAGGTAGGTAGGTAGGTACTGTACTTCATCAATATATTGATTCAGGAAATTTGAAGCCCCAGCAGCTAAGACAATGGAGCAGCACTATATGAGAGAACCAAACTAGAAATTCAGAACAGTGGAGATATTCTTAATACTTCTGTATAATAGCAGTGTGGTAAGGGAATAATAGAGGCCACATACAATCCAAAAAGTGATGCAATCCATGTACAATCCAGACATAAAGATGCAATCCCACTATGATGCTGTCACCACTGAACAATATATGTATATATTTAACATATAATAACATATGGTAGGGCAATGATGTATTGCGCTGCAGATAGACAGTGTATCATGTAATGCACTGAGCATCAGCAACACCATGTGTATTGCTCTGGACATAGACAGTGAATATATACTGCACAGAGATAATGTATATCATGAATTGCACTGCATTCCCCTGAGACGGAGATTTATGCGTTATTATTACTTCCCATGACCCCTGTCACCTCCACTCCCATCACCCGCACAGAGGAGGAGCTGAACAGAATCATAGCCAACAAGATAAAAGCGTTGTTAACTCTGTTGGTCCTAATTTGGGCATAATCGACCAATCACTGAACAGGCTCCCCTGGTTGCTGTTGGTGCACAGAGGGTGGCTGACAACATTCTATTGATGAACATTAGTATGAGAAAGATAATACACCTTACCATGGGTAGATTTGAAATTGGTATATTGATGCTTGGATGATCTGGGTGAGCCATTAATTGCAGCAAAATGATCACAATCGTAGTATGATATGGGCACAGGACCCTGCTGCTTCAAAATATCTGCAAGGGCCCTGTGAGGAAAAAAGTTAAAACAACCATTAAATTGAACCGTCAGTCACATTTCTCCCCACAGAGCAAAACACCTCTTTCAGCAGCACAGAAGTGTTACAACTATAAATACAAAACAAAAGCATGCACCCATTTATCAATCTCCGATACCCATTTCAACCCTCTTGCGTTGTATTTTCATGTTTGCTGTGTGTTTCACTTTTGTGCGCCACAATGCAACAATTGCATCTTTTTCGCTCTGATAAGCTATAAAAATGATGGTGCTCGAGTGCTCCTCTCTAAAAAAAATTGTGTTGGGATGGTGCCATTTATCATATCGTGATTGTGTCAGATGTCTGTGTGGAATTCAGTAGTAGGTAAAAGCTTTAGACTACAGGAGAACTCGTGAAGTCAGTTCAAAAATTCTTCGTTGCATCAACTTTTGACATTGCCATGAGGAGGTCGTGCCGGCATTGCTGCACCATAACCGCGCAGCAGCGAGTTGCCGCTCTCCTCGTCTGTTCTTCCAAAGTCCTGCTAACTCCTGCACACTGTGCGACAAAATCGCGCACGATCCTAATCATTTCATTCGGACTATGATATTTGGTTAATCAATTTTTTTCTCTTTTGTAAAATACTTTTACTTCGAGCACACAATGTACCGGTATTCGAATTACACTCTTCGTATTGTAACGTCCTAGCCTTTTCGCTGAGACGCAATAATAGACCTTGTGTCAGTGTCATGTATCATGACGTGACTGACAGCGAACATACGTTAGCTTATGAGTAGTGCCTATTCTTGAAAACGTCAGTGGTGGACGATATTATCGATCAGTATCAATATTGATCGATATCGGCGAAATCGCCCCGCGCCTCGTCTCCGGTGGCAGCTGCACACCCATGGAACACTGAAAGATCATTTGTGCACTTGGGATCTTTGTGGGTCGGAAAAAGAAAAAATAAACTTTTTTCATTCTCTTTTTCTTAACGTTCGACAACAACGAAAAAATGTATGGCGACTGTCAAGTACTCTCTGTTTACCGTGAAAACTTCCCGATAAAAACTGTTTCAGGTCATGGAAATGACATTCATATTACCATGACATGAAAATGATGTTGTGACGCAACCAGCTTCACGACTGAAGTGTCGCAGTTTGTAACGCTACTCGTGACACGCTGTCTATCTTGACTCGGTCTCGCACCCCACTGGCAACACGTCACGAGCTCCTGCTCACCTGTGGATGCTCATCTCCTCGGGCGGCTCCTTCGCGCGATCGTAGACCACTTTCGCCGACAGTGCGAGCGCCAGGATGGCAGCGAGGAGCCCACAGGTGATGTAGACAGCGGCGCTGCTCACGTCCATGCCCGGCTCGAATGTGTCGCCGGTAGGGACAGGAGAGGGGGCGGCGGTCTGCACCCACACCGGTGTGTGGTAGTTCTTACAGGCTTTCTGGTCAAGCCGATCTTTTTTATACTCACAGCAGAAGCGCAGGTAGCACGTCCCGCAGCAGTAGCGATGGTCTGTGTTGTTGCATTGGAACATTTTGTCGTACTGGCCGCTGACATCGTAATAGCCTCGGCAGGTGTCGTGTTTGTGGAACGACAGCGGCTGCGGCTTTTTGGGCTGAGGGATGGTGGGCGCTGCCGCAGTGGCTTTGATTGGCTTCCTCGGCGCCAACTTGGGTCTCCTGGCTGCCTTCGGCGCGCTAAGCGCGCTGAGCGGGTCGACGTATATGAGCAGCACTAAGAGGTGTCTCAATCCCATGGTTCGGGTACTGCCACTGCTTGCCAGGGACACTCGGTCTGGTTCGGGTGTCATGCTCGCTCACTCTGTGATACCGCCATGGCGCTGGACGTAACTGCGAGGTAACTGCATTTCACGGATGTTTGAAGGCGCTGCTGATGGTGAAATCTGGTTTAGCCAGAGGTGAGACGCGGGACTGCTGGCTGCCGTCTACGTGTCTCTGAGACTCCGTGACTCCGTGACTCCGTGTCCCCCGGCAGTCCGTCCCGGCCGAACAGACTCATCAGGCGTTCTCCTCACGTCGGACAGCACCGCTACGGTCACACAAAAGATCAGAGCGATTAAAGTCAACGTGGTTTCCCTCTGTATTCAGTATGGCAGTTCGCCTCGATTGCTATTCTTTCGTAGACATTCGTTAAAACCCGGGCGCCGTGCGCACACGTAATTAATAAGCACATCATCTAGGAAACCGCAGAGCCGTCGTTAAACATCGTTTCCGATTAAGATTTCAGTCATGTTTTATCCTCCTCTGAGGATTGCAGCACTCAAAACAAAGACGGAAAATAGGAACGCATCAATAACCTCACTGCCATTGATCGTTATCCTCCAAAGGTGATACGCCCGAAGGAGTGCAGCGGTTTACCTCTGACATCCACCGGGGAGTTGCTGTCCGTCGGCGTGTGAGGGGAAAACAAGAGCACATTAGGTCCCCTCCTCCTCTCTCCTCTCCTCTTCTCTGTTCCCACCCTCGGTCTCTTACATCACCTCATCGCCCAACGTCAGAGGTCGCTTGATTATTGGTTTACAAATAGATAGATAGATAGATAGATAGATAGATAGATAGATAGATAGATAGATAGATAGATAGATAGATAGATAGGTAAAATGAATAAGAGGAATTAAATAATAAATAATAAGAGGATTTTTCTCACTCGAAATATGTTTAACGTACCACATGTTGTCATGAATGATCTGATGTCCTTTATTCAGCAGCAGAGCACTCCAGAGGAATCCAGTTACTGATTACACACTACAGGGAGTCTCAAATCTGCTCAGTTTGGAGCAATGAATTTTGTTCATCGAAAATGAATTAAAAGTTCAAAAGGCTATTGAGATCATTATTTGTATTCCATATCCAGTGTTCCAGACTAAGGCATCTATTGTGGCAGGAGGGAGTCATGGTGAGGCAGAGGACAGGTAGTGTGGCAGCAAAGCAAAAGCAGAGGCGGAGCGTGATCGGACAGTGGATGTCTGTTAGGAATCCAAGCGTGTGGCCTGCCTTGCCAGAGTGGTATCCAACATTTTGTTGAATTTACACGTTACAGTGATCTACCTCTTGTATTAGCTGGACTGTAATGCCATTTTTATGTATTTGTAAGACTATTTGCCAAATCTATATTCTGAGGAGGGATTTCCATTCATTTAGTATATTTTGAAGCGGCATATCTTTTTAAATTAGTCCGAGTGCAACCAGTGTGTACACTAATGTTATTCCATCTTGCACAGGTGTTTGCCTAATAAGGCCCCTCTTCCTCTTTGTCCTTGGGCTGCTCCCTATTGGGTCACCACAGTTTATCCCGTCTCTATCTCCTCCTATGCTACCTACCCCTAACTTGTAGACCCACTGCCCTTGTGTGTTCTCCCACCACATTCCTGAGCCCTCTCTGTGGTCTTCCTCTTTTCCTCCCTCCTGGCGGCTCCATCTCCAACATCCTGAGTCCAATATATCCACTATCTCTCCTCTGCATGTGATGAAACCATCTCAGTCATGTCTTCCTGCCCTTATCTCCCAAATTGTATTCCTTCCTCACTCTGTTTGAAAATTTTCCAATTTTAGTCAAACAGTGAGGAAGGAGGTCAAAGAATTTGGGAGTGTGAATTACACAAATACTGTAATACTAGTGATGTGTGGTGAGGTCTATGGCTACTGAGACAGAGACCTCATCACAGTTAGATTAACAAACATATGAACCCTACAAGGTACTGTAGCTTATTCATCATGTGAGTAGCATCAGTTAACGCATGGATCAGGAGCCCATGGCTTCCGAGCCTCATGTGGCTCTTTCAGCGTTATACTGTGGCTCTCTGCGGTTTTGGAGAGATGAAACCGAAACTGTCTTGTACAGCCTCAGGTTGTGGATGCTGCACTGCGTAATAGGAGATGCTTTGCGGCATGTATGGGAGAGGTTAAACCCTGGTGGCTCTCTTCTCCGCTACCTTTTGATGCCTAAGGAGCCTATAGTAAGTGCCATACACACAGATTGCCCTAGAAATCCTACACAGTCCACCTCTATTTTTCTTACAGCGGACCCGCAGCCATTCTCTTTGCATCCCTCAACCAGCTCAAGGTACTGTATTTGGCTCTCTTCCACTCATGGACCTCCTCCATCTGCTCTCTCCAGTGGACTGTGAGTTCCAGTAACATAACTTCATTTGTTGAGTCACATGTTGAGACCAAATCTGGCCTCAGTGATGCCCTTGCAATACAGTAAAGTGCAATATCAGAATTCTCCTCAAGGGCCAGACTTGAGGAGAATTCTGATATTGCACTTTACTGCATTGACCGTATCAGGAATTGAAGGGGCGCTCACACAGTTTGTCGGCGCGTTTATTCATGACAAGTCTTGGGGCCCCCCACCAGCTTGGGGCCCCAGGCAATTGCCTACGTTGCCTGCATTGACACGACATGCCTGGCAAGGACGTCACTGAGGCCAGACTTGGGCTCCTCTCAGTAGTTGCTGGCAAGAAGCCAAATTCGTGATTCCTACAGCCGGCAAATTACAAAACTTCGCTTATCACCATGAACTACAGTGTTCTATCAGGCAGCCAGAAAAGGAGGAAGAGAGAGGAAGAGGAGGAATAGGAAAAACTAGATAGTGGGAGGTCATAAATTACTCTAGATATAATTGGCGTTTTGTACAAATGGCAAAATTAAGCAGCAGGTAGGCTAGTAACAAACCATATGGGTAATCTGTACATTAGCTACCTGCCTGACGCCAATGCCAGCAACAAACAAGAACAGATAGTGCTGATTATGGCTACACATATGAATTTTTATTAACAGCATAAGACAGATGCAGATCCGTTCCAGAATCACTGTTTTCTCACACTGAAGGACATGACCCCGCAAAAGCGTTGTCATAGGTTTGATAAAAGTGGCAGCCTCTTTGCTATGCTAAGTATTCCAACATGATAACATCTGCCAAATGGAGGGTAGTAAAACCTTCAATGATTTGGTGCTTGGTGCATCATTAAGTGAACTAGAACATTCATGTCCAGTAGTAGCTTATACATGCAGGCCAGCTGTTAACTGTCTTTAATGCACCAGGTTTGTCTGTGTAATTCTCAAATAGCAAAATGCTTAAATGCCATTTTAAGCATAAGTGTAACTCATAAACTTCATTAGCATCAGTACGTCTGTGTACTAAACATATAAAATTAGCTTGGAATGTTTTTAAGCATTGGTAGTGAATCGAATCAAAATTAGATTATAAAATTCTTCTCCTCACCTACAAGGTGCTCAATAATCAGGCACCATTATACTGTATCTTACAGAGCTGATTCATCACTTTGCCAGACCATGTAGCCACCTGAGTGGCTTTGCTGAGTTCTGCGGTGCATCTGTATACTTCTCTCTCTCCCCCTCTTTCTCTCACCCAACCAGTCAAGGGAGATGGCTGCCCACCTGCAGCCTGGTCTGCCCAAGGTTTCTTCCCACTAAAGGGAACTTTTCCTGGCTACCGTCGCCGAGGTGCTTGCTAATGGGGGATGAGTGTCGGGTCTCTCTGTCTGTAACTTAATCTTTGTTGTGGTTTTATTCATTTTTTATAGTGTCATACGTTTTTTACATTCCTTTTTTTGGGATAAAAATATTTCATAGTTACTGCATCATTTCCACTGGGAGGTGAGCTCCATGTCCATCATCTTGCCTGGGGCCCCCAAATTCCATGAAACGGCCCGGCATGATTTGATCTGGCCGAGAGACTCTTCAATTGAATTCAATTCAATCCAATTCAATTCAATTCAATTCAATTCCAAAAACTTAATTTGTCCTCTAGGCAACAAGTAAATCCACACACTTTGACTGCCTCAGTCCATCTCTGTTTTTGCTGCTCTAGTTCAGTTTTACCCCCTCAGTCAACATCTCACTCTCCTTTCACTTTGGAGCCTCAGTGAACATATCGCTTTTTGATTGTTTCATCAATTTTGCCTGTCTCTCCTCGAGTTTTTCAGTTTGGTAAACAGCAATGAAAAGTTGCTACTGAATGCACAATTTCTTCTGTTTCACTTTTAGCACTCTCATCATACGGTTCCTTCACTCTCATCTCGCCCGACTGGTTCACCACATTTGCGTGGTCAGGTACACGTGGAATTTACATAGAAATTATATTGCGTCGAGTAAATACATCTTCGTGTGGTAAATACCTTATTTTTGGAGGGCAGAGTTAAAGAAGACAAACACTGACATCTTAAAAGAAGATTTTGTTGGCACCACATTTATACTGAGTGTGCCGTCATTAATCCCATTGGCCGAGAAATACCTTGTTGATTCCAAAAACAGGAAAAATCCAAAAGTATCCGAGCTCCACTGAAAGCAGCGCTGAGGGGGTAGCACGCTTCGAGGTGACGTAACTGGTGGGCGGAGTTTATGCTCAGGTGAGCCTGTAGCAGGTGTAACGTGTGGAAATGTGCGTCCCCGGAATCGGGATTAACATTAGTTTGCTCCCTCTTCGCTCCCAGCCTCGGCATGGCCCACAGCTGCGTTGGAAACTGCGCGCCGTTATTCTTCCTCGCCGTCATCTTTGATGTCGCTGGTCTGGTTGTTCTCCTTGTTGGGATTTTCGGGAACCTTAATGTGGACGGTCGGTTCTACGGGGATTTCCTCATTTACACAGGCTCCATAATAATTTTTCTCAGTCTGATTTGGTGGATTTTATGGTACATGGGCAACATACAGCTCTACTTGGATGACAGAGGTTCCTTGGACATAAACTTTACGCACTGGGCCAGAAAGCTGTCCGAGAGACTGTCCAAGAGTGTGATGGACCCGTCGGAGACTAGAAATGCGGAGAAAAAGTGTTTAGCGAACGGCGAGAGTCTCAACGGGACGGCCGGTGTCCACGCCATGACTCCGGTTTCGCTGGAAAACAGCGCCGGAGCGGGTCACGACAATAAAGCCTTCGATGGCGTCTCGGAGCGGCTCCCCTCAGATAAAACCATGGAGTTCGGCGTCCTGAAGAGCTCCGACGTGGACGTGCAGTCAACGGGACACAGAGGGGAGAGACTTCTCTGAGAGGGCAAGGTGCGTAACGTCCTCACAACGTCAGTTCCAACATCAGTGCAGAATTGTAAATCCCCTCACCGCCAACTAATACAGCTGTTTTTCGCCAGGGTTGCTAGTTCATCTTAACGCCTCATGCCAAAAGCTCCAAACATTTTGGTTCTGTCCCAGAGGCTTTTCCACCTGCTATGCGGTAGAAAACTTAAACCTGCACCCTCAGCATTCACTATATAGTCTGCTCCTTGAGATCATGCTGGGGTTGAGATACTTCTCTCTGTCTCAGAATTTTGTCGTTTTCCCATCATTTTCAGCATGAATAAGTCGTGGGACATGGCAGAAGGTTTGCAGAATTAGAGCCAAAGCGAAAAATCTTGTTAATCATGTCCCTTTCATCAACAGTACTTGAAAGTTCAACATATTTCTGGGATTTCCTGTTTTCTGTCAGTCACTTTTTGTTATTGTTGGTCTTCAGGTTGCCATGGGTTGCATGCTTGGATCGCCGCATTACCCACTGAGGAAGAATACAATTGGATGGATGAAATGTTATTAAATAATGTGATATCCGTGCAAAGAAATAGGCACCCTCTGAAAAACACAGATCTACTTGTCTCAGCTTATGCTATTACAAAAAAATCCAAGTGACTCAGAGAGGCCCCCAGTGAACTGAGGATTCTCTATCAAATGCTCTGCTCTGCTGCTGTTT
This sequence comes from Carapus acus, assembly GCA_900312935.1. Classification (NCBI taxonomy): domain Eukaryota; kingdom Metazoa; phylum Chordata; class Actinopteri; order Ophidiiformes; family Carapidae; genus Carapus; species Carapus acus. The sequence goes on along the minus strand of OMPJ01008608.1, from coordinate 14,362 downwards.
CACTTTGTGGAGAGGCAGACACCCCATCGGGCAGAAGGCGCTATAGCTGTAAGTTGATTGATGGAATGGACATATTGCTTAAGTGTTGCCTCAGATGTGTGACTGTAGCCCCCTTCCATCCGTGGATCCAGGTAGTCATGAAATGCCTTGTGTGATCTTGAGCTATGCAACTGTGTAACAAACACAGCAGACTGAACATCGCCTCCTAAAGTAGGTGGTACTGGCCATTTGAAGTATTGCAATGATAATTGCAGGAATTATTTTTCTGTGCATGAATGTCAGCTGACATTGGGTTGAGGTGAACAATGAGTACTTATGAGTGAAATATTTTCCTTGCACCACAATTTGATTGATGGTGTTTGGTTATGTCCACATCTTGAAAATGTTTGTAAGGTCTGTTTGGGGTTGGTGGTAACCTGTGATGGTCTGTCAGCACTTTGGCATTGTTGCTATTTGAAACTTGTGTGACTGATAGGGGCGCTCTTCCTTCCTGCTTAAAAGCTTAAACAAAGAACAAGGCAAAGGGCCTGACAAAAAAGAGGACCAACTGTGAAGAACAATTAATGAAACATTGGCCTTGTCAGTAGTAAGTCTCTCTCCAGTTGTATAATGCACGGGTTCCAAGTATTTCAATGTCAAGGGTTTTTTTCATACTCTTGAGATGTGGTACTATGATTTATGCTTTTCTAATTTCTCAACTAACTGAAAATGGCAATCTTTTTAAGCAACGTCGCTTGTAAATATCGGAAGTTTTTTTTTTTTTTTTTATCCGTTCAGGGAAAAGCCTAGCTTACACATTGTTTACCTGGGCTGTGCACAGTGGAAGAAACTTTCTTGTGACATACTGTACATAGCAAATTTCAATATGTTTTTTCAGGGGATGACAGATGTAATTTATTTTTCTTTAAATAAAGTCCTCTTCTTACATTCAATGCTGTATTTTGATGTTTTTGTGAACAGTCCACAAATTAATTTACCAGCTGAAAGTCTGGTAACGCATCATTATCAACACTTTCAGAGAGGTGCAGAGTCGTTTTGCCTCCGTCCACTCTGCCTTATCTTGTTTGTGTGGCATTACATTTGTAGTGTTGCTATTATCCGCATTAGAAGTACAGTGGTCCTGGCAATAAGGATATTAATATTTCGATCAGGCACCTATACCCCTTCTCTATTGTGTTCTGATTGCGTAGCATCATTGTTTTCTTTTCTTTTTTTTTTTTTTCTTTTTTTTTTTTACTGCTAATCTAAGAGTGTGACCAGCAGCTTTCTTCCTTTCAGCTTTCAGCTTTCACTGCGATTACCAGAGTAAGTCTGTGTTTTGTATATTTCATCATACCCTATTGTTGGCTTTGGATGTGCGTCTGGCGATTCTGCTCATTTGAGGTGCTCAACATTCTACCTATTATAACACAAACCTGTTCAACAGGGTCCGATAGGTTCTGGGTCAGGCAGTGTGCTCATATTACAGGAGTGGAGTTAAATGACAGATGCATCCTATGAAATATAACACATTCTTCATTTTGTTGGTGGAAACCTTTTGAAAACATTGTTAACTGATGTTTTTACAGTTATGTCCTAAATGCGGTCACAAGTAATGATGTTTGCTTGTGCCGTCCTACGCAGCTATATGGACAAGCAAAAAACGCACAAGCAGACACATTGCTTTATGCCATCAAAATGGAGGTCATAAATATTCATCTGCATTGGTACAGTGAATATGATACCAAAACATCTGTTGAAACAACACAAATTAGCTCACAATAGAAACCATTAATTAACCATTAACCATTAATCTTTTCAGTCACAAGTAATCGTAATCAGCGCTGGTAATGTCCTAATTACATTCCCAGGTTTGAGGCTTTGACAGTTTGGCCCCTTAGTGTGGTTGTAGATAATTAAAAAATGATGATGGGAATGCCTCAGTCAGTATCTAGTGTGTGATATAGCAAAGTTCCCAGGTTGTTTTCACTCTATTTCTTTTTGGGTGATAGCAGCAAAATGTTTTCAGGATGCATCCATACCATGGAGCTCTTTTATAATACATGATAACGTGTCTGCTTTAACCTCAAAGGTATGAGCAAATTGTTTTGTCAAGAGCGAAGGGCCCAATGAAGAGCAGACAATGCCAGAGAACCCCTTCAACATATCGAATTGTCGTCAATCTTTTTTCAATCTTGGCTGAATATTGAAAATCATTTTTGATAGTGACATATTGTCTATCCCTTTACACATAGCCAACATCTGGTGCACGGAAATATTATTCTGAGATCTGACCATTACTAATTCATTGCTGTGGCCTGTGAGCTCTTGCATGTGTGACACAACATCTTTGTGTGAGGTTTAAGTTTCCACATCACACCTACCGTGTTTTTTCCCTCTGCCATTGCCAGCTACCGCTCAGTGCATAGCAATGACACGCCTACTCACACAGGCTCAGGGTCAACTGAACCTAATACTGCTTCTCAGGCAAGAGTCCACAAAAGAGAAAGCGATGAAGTTCGAGCTGGCTAGCCTGGTGTGATAGCGATGAACAGAGTAGCCTGATCTTAAGATCTATTTCATCCTCTTTTTTTTTGCCCTGATTTTATTACTTGAATAACCGCTGAAACCAAGACATCAACAACAAATGAAAAAGGTGTACCTTGAATTTGTGTGCAGAATAACTCCTGTTGACCGACTGAATTAAAATAACTCAATTGTAGAACAAAAAACCACACCTTAGAAATTTTTTGGAGAATAGCCAACATTGGTTAGGAATCTGAATGGGCTGACCACCATTGTAGCTTTTTTCTTGATTTCAGTTTGAAAGATCGATAAAGTGACTTTTTTTAAATATATTGATTTTGTACATCCATCCATCATTTCGCTTCATGAGTGTGCCGAGTCAGTTGGTAGGGACTTTTCTGTTGGACCAAAAGAAGCTTCAGGAAGGTGCCTCACTGCAACTCATTCAGACGCAACAACTTGTGCAGCTTTGTAACCCCTACCCTATTGCATTACAAGTTACTCCAATGATGACCTGTGTGTGTACTTGGAAGTGGGCATTTGCGTGTGCACATCATTACCTTGTATGTATTTGATTTAAGAAAAAAATAAAATGCATCCACCATTTAAATTGTGAATTTTCCCTTTTAGGATTAATTGATTGTCTTTCCTCTTCTTCTTCTTCATCCATAATTGCGGCACTTCTGAATTCTGCCCATGACTGGCAACTATCAGTGGATTTGGGCAGGCAACCAAGGTACCCGCAGCATGTTGCATCCTCAAGACCACCCTTATTTATTTATTTGTGTAATCATATATCTCTATAAATATGCATATATATCTGGATTTTTCATCACCCTAACCTGCTGCACGTAGCTCCCAGCTTTGTCCCTGCTCCTCTCCTTCGTTGCTGTCCATCCTTTGATTTAATCATTATATGTACTTAATGCACGCTATATTCAATTCAGTTCGACTCAATTTTATTCAGAGCTCCATAACAGGAATCATCCCAAGGCGCTTTCCAAAATGGAGCAGACTCAGCTTCTCAACATTTGAACATTTAAACTATGCGATTTACACAGAGAGAGACAACATTTCCCCCATTAGCAAGTACTTGGCAACGGTGGCAAGGAAAAACTCCTGTTTCACAGGAAAAACCTCAGGCAGCCTGCAGGTGGGGGGGGCATCTGCCTTGAATGGGTTTTGTTGAAAGAGAGGGGGAGAAAGACAGAGGCACAGGCAGGCATAAAGATTTATAGTTATATCCTATTCCTCTGAAACTTGGCGGATTGCAAAAAAAAAACCTTGGTAAAGTCAAAGTATACCTGTCTGCTGACTTAGTCTCCCTGACCATCAGATTTTTTCTTCATCAATGTATTCCTGTGGATGCCCTCTTTAGTCCCCAGTTGGTGCCTTGTAAGGTCTCCAGGATCTCCCAGAGTGTAACTCTCTGACATGCATGTATCTCTATCTTGTCACTATGTTTCATCGGAACGTCTTTCTTTCTTTATTATCTTATGCTTCTTTACGTAAGGCACCCGGTGCAGGGTGGCAAAGTAAGAATTTCATTGTGCAGGGAAACTTGTTTCTATACTGTACGTATGACAATAAAGCTTTGAATCTGGAAAATCTTGCTGACAACACTCAGCATTCATTCACATGTAGTCTGTCTTGCCTCTGCTTACTCTCATTCCTCTGCTCTCCAGTGCAAACCTCAACTTCATCATCTTCTTCTCTGCCTGCCTCCTCCTCTATCCACAGATAACAATATCATCTGCAAACATCATGATGCACAGAGACTCAGGCTCGCATCATTTGTCAACCTGTTCATCACCATGGCCAACAAGAAGGTGCTCTGAGCTGATTCCACTGACCCCCACTCGAACCCATGTGTCACTCCGACTGCACAACCCACTACTGTCTTGTTTTCCTCATACACGTCCTGTATCATCCTCACCTACTTCTGTCGCACTCCTCCCTCCTCATACAGTAGCTTAGTTCTTCTGTTGGTATGCTATCGTTTGGCTACATCCATATATAATATGCTGACATTGTATTTAAGCATGATACACCTCAAATCATCTGCAAGTGTTTGGGTCAGAGTGTGATTATTGATGGTAAAGAAAATCAATAAACTCAGAAGTACAAAAACACTGCAGCTCTCGTCCTGACATAAGAACTACAATTTGTAGTAACTGTAACGCACAACTGCAGTGTATCTGTTAATTTGATGCAAAAATGCTGCTCAGCCCTCCTTTTCTGTATTTAACAACTCATCTTATAAGATCCTGCCACATCGCGCAAGTGATCCCAAAACCAGCACCAAAATATTTGGAGACAGATTTTGTAAATCGGGGAGCAATGGAATCAATTCCTCACATCTGAAGTCGATTCCACAAAAATTTCCATCCAATGACAATGGCAAAATGTTATAGTTGAGCCTTAACACAAACTTCGACTCTGTTCCTTTCAGCTGTCAATAAGTTTGAATTTGGTGACAGACTCGTCAGGACAAGAAATTGGTTGGATGGCAGCACAGGAAAAAGAATTGGGAAATTTTTTCCACTAGAGAATTGGTCATGATCCAAAGTTTGAGTAATTTGCATGATTGCGTTAGCATTGTCACTTTCTCTTTTCTCTTGAACCTTCTAGTGCACACACCCTCTTTTTCTAAGATGCCTTTGTGTCCCCAAATGTCTGGACGTGTGGGACCTCAGACTGGCTGTCAGCCCCTTAGTCTCTGCTCCAGAGGCTCAAGCCGGCTGCCATGCCCTTTCTCCCTTAATCCCACTGTGCAACCTGTTGTGTTTAGGGATAAGACAAGATCCTCCCTCCACCAAACTCCTATCACTCAAGCACCCAGCTGTGCCCAGAAATCCTATCAATGAGGATTATAAATAGGACAGGGGACATAGGGCAACTTTGCAAAGTCCAACTCTCACAGGGCACAGGTCCCACGCATTATGTTACTATGTAAGGGACAGACTCATAAATCCTTTGGTAAAGGGACTGAGTGGTCTTTAAGCCTCATGCACACTGTGATTTTTGCGATTCTATAAGTTTGGTGCATCTCACATGTACAACATGAACTCAATAATCTTGAGCAAAGTATCAAATTTGATGTGCTAAGACTGTTTCACAACCTCACTGTTCATGGCGAGTGAACGGCATATGTGACATAGTACTTCTGTGCTGTGTCAAGTGGGACTACAAGTCTGTCCCACTGCATTTCTACCCGGTACTTCGTACACGCGGGTTGTTGGAGCACTCACATTGTGGGGCTTTTGCTTCATATTTCCTGCAAAATGTCTCTGGCTGTATGTCAGTAATAATGGTGTGCTGCGTGTCATCCTGCTGTAATACCACCGTTTATGGCATGACAAAGGTTTTTCGCTGCAATAAGTGATCCTGCAGACCACTTTGCATTCATGAAACACCCTCAGGCCTTTTGTTAGTGGATGAAATATTCTAATGTCTCCAGGTCTTTGGCAAATAGTGTGTTTTATTGTCTGTGCCTACAATATATATATTTGTAGAAACCGACAAACCACCTCCATCCCTTCTTTCCTTACTTATGGAAAATAGATTGTAAGCAACCTCATCTGTCCAAAAATATGGATACATGAAATTGTTTCTGCATATGACAATGGTCAACACCAAATTTATTGTTTAATTTTTCTTTTGAAATAAATTGATGTGCTGAATCCAAAAATGACATTTGTCTAGCTCATTCAGGTCAACTTTCGGAACGAAGCAACATATTTGTTTTTTGACGTTTTTGTTTACATATACGGGTATTTTCACATCATATGATGCACAATTCTGTTATATTTCTTGCAATTAATGAATTCTGAATATTTTGCATGTGAAAACTTATTACCAATAGTTTTTTTTATATTACATGGGAATGAAATGACTTAAGACTACAAGATCTTGCAGAAATAAGCCGTAGACGTATTCTGCTACATTTGCAGTGAATACACCATTGTTCCTCACGGGAATCTAGTCGCAAGTTTCATAAAGCATGCTTACCATGATAATTTTAGTATTGAACTTGGTGACCAGGATAAAGCTTGGGCGCCACACATGGTATGCAAGTCATGTAACAAGTATCTGCGCCAGTGGAACAAAGGCAGGAGAAGAGAAGGAGAGAGGATACACTTGATTAATACTAGGAAGAGGAACTTAAATAGTTTTCACTCTTACAAACACATACATGGAAGTATGCACACCATGTCATGCAGTAAGGGAGGGCCCCAGAGGTGAAAGGGCTGCCCATTCTCAAAGTGCCCCTGAGCTGGTGGAGGGCTAGGTGTCTTGCTCAAGGGCACCTCCTCATGCTCAGTAGGCGAACTGCAGTCGCTCCAGCCACCTGTCCAACCTCCAGCCTCTTGTGTCGTCACCTGGACTTGAACCCAGGCCCATCGCGTCAATGCAGGCAATGTAGGTGATTGCCTGGGGCCCCAAGCTGGCAGGGGGCCCAAAGACTGGTCATAAATAAAATGCTACAACAAATTGTGTGAGCGCCCCTTTAATGTTGGTGATGGTCAATGCAGAAAACTGCAATGACGGGATCTCACTCAAGGAGGTTGGAATCCCCCTCAAGTGGGTCGGAGTCTGCCATGAATTACAAAAACCAGAGTTTTCTATCAGGCAGCCAGAAAAGGAAGAAGAGAGAGGAAGAGGAGGAATAGAAAAAACAAGACAGCGGTAGGTGATAGATAACTCTGGATAAAATAGGTGCCTTGTGCAAATGGTGAAATTTAGCAGCAGGCAAGCTGGCAACAAAATATACAGGTAATGTATATGTTAGCTACCTGCCGGAAAGTCAATGCTTGCAACAAACAAGAACAGTTTGTGCTGGATATTTTCTGGATATTCAATGTTTATAGACAGCATAAGAAAGATGCAGATCTGTTCCAGAATCACTGTTTATCGAATTCAAGGACATGACAGTGCTAAAGTGTTGTAATAGGTTGTCATGAAAGAAGCAGCTTCTCTGCTCTGCTAACTATTAGGAATCTGGAATCTTTTATTGTCATTACAGCAATTCAATTGTGTAATGAAACTAATGTGCTGCTTTCCAGTGCAAGTAGTACAAGGAGAAAAAAGAAGAAACAAGAGAAGATCTATATACAGAAGAAATATGAAGACACAATATATACAGTTTAAGTATCGGTATAAATAACGATAAAAATAGTAATAGCAGCGATGATGGGGTGGGAATGTTTTGATGCTGTGGAGTGAAAGCTGTCCTTAAGTCTGGTATTCCTAGATTTAATTGCTCTAAAACGCCTGCCTGAGGGCAGATGTTCAAACAGTCCGTGAGTCAGGTGTGACAGGTCCTTGAGGATCCTTTTTGCATTCTCCTGCAATGGGAACTGCATAGTTCTTGCAGTGAGAGGAGAGGGCTGTCAATAATCCTCTGGGCGGTCTGGATGACCCTCTGGAGTTCCTTCCTCTGCGCGTAGGAGAACCATGCACAGAGGCAGTAGGTGAGGATGCTTTCTACCATGCAGTGATAGCAGGATTTCAGAAGTTTGTCTGACAGGTTATATCCCCTGAGAACCCTAAGGAAATAGAGTCTCTTCTGAGCACTCTTCACCAGTCCAGTAGTGTGAGGTCTCCAGGTCAGATCTTCACTAATGTTGACTCCCAGGAATCGGAAATCAGAGACCCCCTCCACACAGTTCCCATCAATCAGAAGAGGCATGATGTTGTGAGGCCTCCCCTTGAAATCAACAACGAGCTTCTTGGTTTTGTCCGTGTTCATGAGCAGGTTGTTGTTTCGGCACCATTCTGACAACTACTCCACTGTGATAACATCTACCAAATGTGGTGTACCGGTAGTAATACCTTCTTGCTTAAGTCTAATTGCTCGACTGCAGATGGTCTCATCTGGCTGCCACATAATCAACCGTGGCAAATGGTGAGGCCACATGGAGAGGCCAAACAAACAACTGTCATTCTTCCAAATCTTTTACTTTGTTCCTCTGTCTACACAAAAAAAATGGAAAATAAAACTGAGAACCTGATATTGTCCAACGAAAGACTGTGCCGTTTCCCCCTCCCATAACTGCAAATTATCCTGTCGGGTAATGTTTTGAGTGTTAAATAAGCAATGCAAAAAAATGAGCAAGCCATTAAGCTACATTGCAAAACACCTCATGATCAACAGCACATGAAGTAATAATACAGGGCAACTTTTGCCCCAGGAACACCTTCAGCAGCATGGGGACGGGCCCAACCTGAGGAGCAACAGAGCACCACAAAGAAGAGCAAAGGAGCTCATGGTTAAACACTGTGGAGAGTGGACCCAATACGCAGCCAGACCCACTGCAAGGGACAATAAAGAGCAGGTGTCACGCCCAGAGACCGCATAATCCTCACAAACCACCGAGTTGGCAAAACGTAAAATTCAGAGAGGTGGAAAAGATTAAGCAGACAGCAGTGCCTAAACCGAACCCTCCCGTCAAACGGTTTTGAACATACACACAATGTTGCAACACACCAGCCCCATGGGCAACGAGAGCAAAACTAAAAGACCACCTTAACAACTATATATCAAAATCTTCTAGGTGATGATGGCTCTCGGGAAGAAACTGCTCGAGTCCTGTTTGCCCTGGCTCTGATGCATCTGTAACACCTGGCGGAGGGCAACAACTGGAACAGCTGGAAACTCTGCTGAGGCTCTGGGTTGAGTATATATCCATTAGGGAGGGCAGAGGACAACCGACAATCTTCTGTGTTGCATTGACTGTCCTCTGGAGCCTCACGCTGTGAGTTAATGTAGTGCGGGCAGCTCTCCCTGGCAATCGGCGCTGAGGACCCACACCTGATGTGGATCAACCAGGAGAGTGAGGGGGAAGTCGAGTCAAGTCATGTCAATTTAATATGCATAGCACCAAATAACATAAGTTAGCTCAAGGCGCTTTCCAAGATGGAGCATATAGAAGTCCTTCACAGGTAAACAGTCGAAGTCTATGGGATGAACACAGAAACGAAACATATCACTCATTGGCAACAGTGGCGAGGAAAAACATCTTTTAAAGGGAGGGAAGCTCGGGCAGGCCAGGCTGCAGGTGGGCGGCTGACTGCCTTGACCTGCTGAGTTGAAAGAGAGAGGGAGGGAGGGAGGGAAAGAGAGAGACAGAGACAGATGTAGGGATACACAGGTGTACGGATACACAGCAGTAGATGAACACAATGCTGATCAGGAGCAGGACCCAGATATTTGGAGGTCCGTCATCACTCATCGTGCTCTGGCTGTGGGTTTAAATTCTATTCTCCATTTCACTGGCAGTTAGTGCAGAGAGGCCAACACTGGGCAGATGTGATCTCTTTTCTTAGTTCCTGTCAATATGCATGCTGCAGCGTCCTGAATGAGCTGGAGAGGCCTCAGTGTCCTGTTCCTACAGTCTGCTAATAAGGAATAATAGTAATCCAGCCTGGAGGTAATGTACATGATACAAATATACAAATACATGTATACATGAATTAGTTTTTCAGCATCATTCAACGAGAGCATGTGCCTAGCCTTAGCGATGATACATATGGAAGTGAAAGAAGGCGTTTTTTGCCATTTGTTACATGTGAGCATTCAGTGACAAATCATGATTGAAGATAACTCCCAGATTTTTTATGGAGGTGCTGATTGCCAAGGTGAAGCCCTCCAAAGTAGCAATATCATGACACAATGAGTTTCTAAGGTGTTCTGGACCAACAACAGTTCTTCAGTTTTGTCTGCAGTGAGCAGCAGAAAATTACAAGTCATCTACGTTTTTATGTCCCCGACGCAAGCCTCGAGTTTAGCCAGATTGTTGGTTTTCTTGGGTTTCACTGATAGATACAGTTGAGTATAAAGTACAGTATAAAGCATAAAGCCCAGTAGCAATGTCATTACAATTTCTAAGGTGCTCTGGACCAACAACAGTTCTTCAGTTTTATCTGCAGTGAGCAACAGAAAGTTACAGGTCATCCACATTTTTATGTGCCTAAGGCAAGCGTGAAGTTTAGCCAGATTGTTGGTTTTCTCAGGTTTCACTAATAGATACAGTTGAGTATCGTCAGCATAGCAAAGAAAGTTGATATGTTTTCTTGTGACACCACCTAGAGGAAGCATACAGTCCCTTTCCAAAAAATTAGAATATCTGGGAACATTTCATTTATTATAATTCCATTCAAAAGTTTAAATTTCATTGATTATAGATTCAGGGCCCACAATCTAAACGATTTCAAGTAGAGATGTCCGATAATATCGGCCCATCGATATTATCGGCCCGATGTTAGCATAAAAATGCAATAACCGTATCCGATTTTTTTTTTGCTTTAAAACCGATAAAATAAAAACCGATAAAAATAAACTAATGCTTGCGTTACACCGAAATAGTGCCTATGAGCTCCTGAAGCGTTTACCGGCGCACATATCGGTATCGGCTGTAATCGGTATCGGTAAATTGAGAGTTGGACAATATCAGCATATCGGATATCGGCAAAAAAGCCAATATCGGACATCCCTAATTTCAAGCATCCATTTGTTAAGTTTTACATAATTTGGGCCACTGGCTCATCAAACCTATGAAAACAGTAATTCAAAAAATTTGAACGGTGTGAAAAAATCACCATTTAATTTTCAGTTTTTGCCAAGACCACGTAAGATCAATTTAAAAAAAAAAGGTTCTTTCTAGATGATGCGTATGTCAATCTTCGATACTTGGTTGGGAATCCCTTTACCTAAATCACTGCCTCGATGTGCCATACCATTGTGGCACCATTGAGCCTAAGGCAATGCCAAAGGCTCATGCGGGTATGATGCGGGTATGAATGAATGAATGGATGGATGGATGGATGGGTGGATGGGTGGATGGGTGGCAGGGGGACATCTGTGCAGGTCCTTTGAGTTTTGTAGATGATAAGTGTTTGACACTCAGTTTACAACATTCATGCACTGCAAAATTTGGGCCGATTTGATTCCATGATATTCAAATTTTTTTGGAAAGGGTCTGTATAAAGGGTGAACAAAATTGGTAAGAATACATTAATGTTAAAAGCTCCTTTTTTGCACACCATCTGAGAAAGACCACACAACTGGTCTGTGTCACTCATGTCCGCACATTCGTCCAACTGTCCAATTACAGTGAGAAAATTGCAGTGAGTGACCTGCAATGTCCTTCCACAGCTGCTGGGTCAGATCCTGCTGTAACTGAGCTTCTTGACAGCTCAACAACTTTGATCTAAGATAATATTTATGCCTTGTTTTTTTTAAGTCTTTCAAAGTAGTTCCTTTACCTTTCTCTTTCTCGGCTTGCTTTGTGGTGGGAAGTTGGTATCATAGCATTTATGGACAGATCGAAAACGCTGCCTCCCCACACCTTCCTTCTTTGATATCTGAGATCTTGAAAACAAGCACAGAAGTGAGACCTTTATCTGAAGCAGTTAGGAGGTCATTTCTGACCTTCATCAGCACCGTCTCAGTGCTGTGAGGCATTCTGAAACCTGACTGAAATTCCTCTAATGAACTACTGCTCTGCAGGCAGTCGCATTTCTGTTTGGCAGTTTTCTCCAGGATCTTGGAGAGAAAAGGAAGGTTAGAGATACTTGTAGGTCTCAGGTTTGCGAAAACCTCTGAATCAAGGGTAGGTTTTTTCATAGGAGGTTTGATTCAGGAAGGGACAGACATGAGACCATCCTGTAACAGATGGAATGTGCGCATCTTGCATCTCACAGAGATCTTATCTTTTACGCATCTCGTTCTTTTTCTTCCTGCGCTTCATCCTAGTCAGATATATTTGGAGGCCACATGGGTTCTTACAAACTTTTCCACTGATGCATCTGGATATCAGGGTAAAATTTCCATTTGCATGGATTAATATCTGTGGGTCTGTGTTGGGGCTTTAATTCCACGCTATCCCCCCCTTGCAGGCATCAAGCAGCTACACAAAGGCCTCCGGCACCCCCACACTCAGTCAGAGCAACATAGATCACCGGGATACATCGATATGGATATAACCTTACAGAATTAGGGTGTTTCTTCAAGTTAGATGGTTGGGGATATCTCACAGCACTGTTGTTTTTGTTTGCAGATTAAATATCTATATCCCAAGTCCTTCATCTCTTTGTCTGACACCACCCACTCATGTCACATAAATGCACCAACTCTACCTCTACATCCTATATCACTGGTGGATAAAACTAGGAATATCACTTAACATGCACATGTTACAATAGATGCATCAACCTGCTAGACAAGAGCCTTCAGCAGCCCAACACTCTGTACTCAGTCCAAACAACATGGATGTGTTGTTGATAACGTGTCAGCAACACACTGAGCATTTTGTTTCCTTTTTGTTCCCAAACATCAAAAATACTAACTAACTAAATAGATCAAGTTAATTATCATTAAAGTTTGTGCAGAATGATCAATTTGGTCAGATTTGGCGATCTGACTTTATGCATAAAAGATTTCAACATCATTAGCGACTACAAGCAAAACCACCATAAGTTTGTTTATTTTCAGATATGAAAGGGGCCAAACATAAGTGAGAACAAGCTTAACACACGCTGCGATATTTGACTGAGAACAACGGGCGTCCGAATATTGTGATCTTGCGAGCATCTGAAGGACTGCATATAAAATCCCAATTTACAATGTACTGCACACCATAATTATGAAGTAAGTTTTATCAAACGTCTAATGCTCGATTTTGCAATTATAGAGAATGTGTCACAAAAAACCATGTTGGAATTTACTGATGCCATGTCCCTCCTGTGGTTGGAGAGGATGACCATGTTAAGTTTTAAGAAGAATGGCACAAACAAATAATCTTAAACAACAAAATAAAAAAATCACTGGAATGACTGGATTAATGTTGAAGTTACATCACATGTCCACCTTGCTACAACTCTACATATGGCCTCATGCTTTAATAGAGCACAAATTCCCTGATTCACGTGAGCTTTCTTTTCAAGCTCTGGGGCCACAAGTTTGAATCACAACTCAAGCCTCACATACCGACAAACCAAAAAGGACAAGACAGACAAGCCTCTAAAAATGAAAGTGGATTGACAGTGGAGAGGAATAGTTCCAACCACCTACTAACAGCAGCTTGAGATGCTGCTGGGGAACTGGGAACTCAATGAATTTGGCTTCACTGCTAAGCATCCAGAGGCCACTGGGCAATACGTAACATCAGACATCTTTATGAATGGTAAATAATGAACAACATTACACACTTTTCTTTGCTACGTTCCATACAGTCGTACACAATTACATGTTCACTCAGGCCTATTTTCTATATTCATAGTGTGTCGGGTTGGCATTTTCCAAAGCAGGCCAGCGTCTTTTTGAGTTGCAGGAAGGAGGAATCGTCTCAAGCTTGAGAACCAAATGGGGAATATTTATTCCCACATTAGCAAACATCCACATGGGACATTTGTATACACAGCACTGCACTATGTGTACATGTTCTACTCAAATGTACACAGATATATATGAATATACACATATGTACATACAGTGATGTACATGTGATATATACAAGTCATACATACATTTTCCGTATGTATATACAAACACATTTACATAATATACAGACATATACACACACACACACGATAGACATGTATATCTCTATCAATCTATGTATCTCTCTATGTACAGTATGTGTATCTCCATCTATGTACAGCATATCTCTATCTAGAGCGGTGGTTCTTAACCTTGGTTCAATTGGACCCCAGGGGTTCAATGAGTCAGTCCCAACCGGTGTTCCACCAAAGTAGTCACGCCAACACCCCTGTCGACAACCTTCCCTCGAGCGAAAATGTAGTCACTAGCACCACCACCACCAACCCCGTCGACAACTTTCGTTCAAGCGAAAAC
>OMPJ01008607.1:5052-27814 GCA_900312935.1 Carapus acus | reverse complement strand
CTCAACTGGGATTTGTGTGTGTGTGTGTGTCTCTGAATGTGTGTGTGTGTGGTGTGTCTGAGTGTGTGTGTGTCTGAGTGAGTGTGTGTATGTATGTGTGTGTGTGTGTGTGTGTGTGTGTGTGTGTGGGTGTGGGTGTGTGGGGGGACTACTAAATAAACATGCATTGGCTGCTCCGGTTCACGACCCTTTCTCAAGGCACAACAGTGGTATCAAATGGAAACGTTCACTGTTCTGCTAAAGGTTGATTAGATTTTTTTTCCTTTTTTGGGTGTGTGCATAGGGTTGGGGGGGGTCTTGCCTCACTCCTGAATTTAATTTAGTTACACAAAAATGACACCGGGGCAGAGAATGACGTGCATACATATACAAAATGCAGGTGAAACTCTTGGGCTAAACTATGAATACCTGAGTAAATAAATGCCTTGCCTCGTACACCAGGGTCATGTATCCCTGGTTTGCGGTAAGAAAACCAAAATACATATTTTAATGTCTGTGTACGGGTGCACGTGGAGGCACTTCAGTCCATTGTGTATTCTGGTGATTCATTTTCAGGGAGGAGGTAAACCCAGGGGGTGAGCTGACCCTAAAAGAGGCAGGAAATTTGTTTTTTTCCTCTCTCCCTCCTGAACTTGGCTATATCTCACTTTCTAGAGGTACCTGTCCCGCTCACTCACTCTCAAGGACCGAGCCAATCTCCCTTTGTAAATAGAACTATGTTTTATAATTCCCCCCTCTCTCTCGGATGACCGTATCAATAATGCAGAGGAACCGCATCTGTCCAGAGCCATGAGATTATTTCTGTGATTTGGGCTGACAGTTATGGTAATAGTTTGGCAAACAATCTACTCGGGCAACAATGACCACAGATTACAGCTGTTTTGCGATCAAAGAGACTGCAGAGGGGCCCATGATTGATTGCTCACCAGGAGACGGAGAGTCGGCCGGTTAAGCCCCCCACGTTTCACTTTTGCCTCTCTGCTCTGATAATGGAACCGTTCCTGTTCCCGTATTGCTGATCTTCCAGGGAATTCTGCCGTACTTCAACTATTAAAAGGGCCATTCAGGCCCTCCGGTATTTCAATAATGTGGGGTTTTACAGTTGACTCGTTAATAATCTGAGCATGGGGGTAATTTGTTTAATAAACACAGCCAGTATTTACCGCTGTGTCAAATCATTTACGCATTATTTCCTCATATCTAAAATGATGGATACACCACAAATGAATGAGTTGCATTCACAAGTTAGAAGTTATAAATAACTTGCAGTATGCAACAAGTGCCAAACATGCAAATTGTTGCCACAAAACTGCGACCCAACTCAAAGTGCTTCCCTGTTGTAGTCAAGTCAGTGTCCAGTCAGAAAATAACCCACACGCCACCGCTTTTTTTTGGACCATGTGCACTGTTTGCATACCAGTTGTTCCATGTGGATGAAAACTCGAGCTCTTTGTAATTTTTTTAATAAATGTGAGTTCCGAATGTGAGCAATGATGAGCTCCGTCAGTCGTTTTCAGGCCTGCGTCACAGCTTGTATATATGAAATATGGAGGTGAAATTGCGCAACAAACTGCACCACTGCGCCCAGAGGCTGTGTCCACACCTCGCAGTGCTGAGGAGTTTATTTCTGAGATCCTTTGTAGATGTCCAACAAAGACGCTCATGATTTATTAATGGCACAAACGCTGTAACACCATTTGGCTAATATGAATTTGCATATTTATTAAAAAGGAGACATTCGTGATTAATGGCATCCAGTCATGTCAACTGTGGATGAGGAGGAAAAATCATGGATCCCCGATCATGTAGATCCCTGATCAGAGCACATGTCAAATGGTGCCCCGCTACTGGTGGCTCAAAATTAATAACACACCTTCTGGAGATTTCGTTTGACTCTATATCATGATGTCATCATGTGTTGCTGCGTGTGGGCTTCTTTTTAAGTTGTGTTTGGTAATTTGAGAAGCTCACCCCACTACGCAGCATATTTGACGTAACTGAATCAACACACTAATGACGAGTTCTTCTTGCTTGCGCCGGGCTGTGCAGAAATCCTTAATTCAAATTTAACCTATGAAAAAGGAGGGAGGAAAAAAAAAAAACGTCTTGACGACAAGGACATTGTCAGATAAGTGGAGAAGGGCAGTCAGAGAGCTATTTAGAGTGACGGCAAATGGCCTTTTTACCATTCCGCCCACCCTCCCCCCACTCCTCCCCGTTTGGGGATGGCATTAGAGACTGCAGACTGACATACATTTTTTATAGCTTCATAAAGTCGTCCAATGACCAGGTCACCCTTCTCATAACTAGGGAGCAGAACGCTTGAAAAAAGCCATTCATCACTATGAAAGGGCCTGCTTGTCCAAGCGCCTTCAAACATGCACACAGTCTGGCAAGAGACGCTCAGCACAAATGCTAACGTACTTCTGCCACTAATGCCAGATGACCTTCTCACATCTATTAGCGGGCCGGCTGACGCAGAGGGCAGACACCAGCCCCTCTTGTCTCTCGTGCAAAGATTTCAATGACAAGGAATACAAAAATACCAGCCCGATAATGGCCGCTGCTGCCACCAACACGCAATCCTTCCCCCCCTTTCCTTATTATTAAGTAAGGTAATGTCAGGTGAATATTAAATCATGGTGATTAATTGCACGTACGAGAAATCATTGCCTTCAAATACAACGCCACCAATGGGTTGTTACTGAGTGTGTACGCGGGGTGGTTGGGGGAATGGAGGAGGGGGCAGTTTGAGGGCGTGGAAGGAAAAAAAAACATGACATGCTTTTTTAAATGTGTCCCCTTTGATTTGGCAAGCCAGAAGGACCTCCAGTGTAGAATTGGAACGCCCCTCACAGACAAACCATCAGACCACCAAAACCCATTAGTGGGCAATTAGTGACAGCTGGTGGGTTGTCAGCTTGGTAATGGCCTCAAAAGGAGTACCCACGGAATACAAAAACTAGCGGGGACACCACAGTGTAAAGCTCACCCGCTAAAGTCAAAGGAAAGAGCTTTTGCTTGGCCTGCTCAGGCAGACTCCGTTGACCTCTCCGTCCAGATGTTTACGAAAATACGTATTTGGCGAGGGGGAAACAGACAGTGACAGACTGGGGGGAATTGAGCATGCAGAGAGTTTTGCTAGCAGGCTTGGGCGATGCCGTTTTGCAGTTCTTATGGCTACAAATCTTGCCCCCAGCTTTTCATTTTGAAAGCAAAGAGGCCAAACTGGGCGCGGCGTAAAGACGTGGCCGTAGAGAGGGAGGTGGAAGAAGTGGGGTGGATGAAGGAGGGAGGTGGGGGTGAAGTTGTTTAATAATTTATTTAAGAGGGAAAGAAGGCAGCCGAGGGGAACAAATAGTGTTTCTCCCCTGAACCAAGCCCCTCTGACCTCAGCCCTGCGTACCTGGAGCCCAAGCCCCATCGCATTAGTGAAATTCTTATTTGATGGCATTTTAATATTCTGCCTTGATGACTTTTTAGCAACATTTACTTTCGGAGGTCTCGGGCGCTTCCCCCAGAGGAAATGAAACATGTCAAAACCCATTACGAAAAAATCAAAATTTAAATACCTCAGCCGTGTTAGCGGTAATACACACAATCCCCACCGCTCACAGGCAAGGCTCACAAACACTCATCTGCTTGCCGGCTCGTAATGAGTCTGTTTGATGGGTAAGCGATTTGTGGGTCACCGAGCATACGTTACAGATCCAATTTAACCCTTGATTGCTTGTACTCTGGAGGACCTGGGAAAATGTGTTATTGAAATTTAATACCAGATCATTTCTTTTTCCTCCCATGCAAGGGACAAAGGTACGCTTACATGACTCCTCCAACGGCCTGTGCAGACGGGGGAGGTGCTGGGAAAACACGGTCGCCATCGAGAAAAGGGAGAGACGGCACAGAGAGACAAAGGCAAATTTATGCATGGTGGTAATATGGGCTTCATCTGCAGGTCTTCCTAAACACCGATCCAATTAGCCCCCGCAGGCGCCATGTTGATCGCCGACTCAGTTGAGTATGGGATGTCTATCATGTGATATATCACTTTTACAATGCCGTAATGTTTATGGCGGTTTGCTGTGCAGTGTTGTCGCATTTGGTGAGACAATAACGGAGTCCCTCGGCTCTTAAACTCACAGACAAGGTCATTTCTGTGTTTTTGGACTTGATTGCGAAGTGCAAAGTGCATTGAAATGAAGAAATAAAGAGGTGAAAAGTGCAACAATGAGCTTTCCTCCTGAGACACAGGGACCATTGTTTTGTCTCAGTAATTTTGTGCTAAACATGGCATGTACTGTGACACAGCAATGCCAACAGATCATTTATTTAACTATCTAACACAATCTGATAGGCACTTAATGGTAACAACTTTTAAATAATATAACTCGGCAAAAATTAATCCCCAGTTATGGATATCTCAAGTCTGCAACCCAATGTAACAAACTATGCAAGGCTAATGAAAGATAACTCACCGCTGCGATTCCTTAGTTTAAGTTTCTTTACCCCATTAATGAACAAATATGTCTGTGTTGTCACATATTGGGCTGGAGTACATGTCAAGGTGCTTGGCAAATGGGCTTGGATGGATTTAAGATACCTTACCGATGCAACTATGTACAAGCAACAAAGAAAAAAAAAGGATAAGAAAAGAGCCACAATATGCATTAAACTAATAACACCATGGACAGTATCATTAAGGTATATTTATTTAAACTAGAAAATGTCATAATTTGCATGTTTATGACAGAAGCACAGCCTATGAGTTCGACAATTCCAACCTTCCTGTTGGCCTGAATACAAACTTAAGAAAGCTCACTTGACTGAACATTTTCAGAATGGCTCATGAAGTCTGAAATGTTAAGAATTTTGGTGACATGAACTCACTTAATTGCCTCAGCAAATCACCCACCGTTCGCTAAAACAAATTAATAACCGTATGGCGATGTTTGTTAGCATGAGTGATGGAGGTCACCATCCAAAACACCGGATGACCCTGCGACTCAGCTATGAAAAGCTCCCAATGTCTCTCTCAGAGTGAATTAAGCCGTGGAAATTGACAATTTAGCCAAGGTGATGTTAAAATATCTATTCAGAGGAGAAAATGAAATGAATTAATTTATGTTACACACTGATGTTACGAGCAAAGTATAATTTCACTGACAAATGGGTATTTTAAGCTCTTCTCAAAAGAATTGCAAACATTTGAAAAGGTAACTTCATCTAAAAGTGTTACAGCAAACTTGTCCTTGATTGCAAAGAAACTAAACTAGTCTACAAGATTTGAAAAATTGCCAAACTTTGCTAAGCAACAATGAACATTCTAATAAATGACAGATTTCCATTCGAAATGAGCGGGTTAGGGTTCGGGCAAGGGCTACTGCATAGGGTTAGGGTAAGGGTAACAGTGACATGACGAATGTTGAAACACAAATATTCCGCCTGTGATGTGCAGGGATTCAACGGCCGTTGAATTTTCTCTCATTTGAGACGAAAACCTTCACTGCATCGGGCACGAACAGGCAACAATTTTCCACATCGCTGTGTGGTTTGGAAAATGGCTCCGGCTGATGCCTGAGAGGCCGCTGTGTTTCAGCCTTAGCGGTTAACTGCCTCTGTCTGATCCATATTTGTTAGATTTTCATGTGAGCAGCCGTGCCGCTCTGAATGGGTGTTGAAGGGGCTAATTGAGAGCTCGGGTGAGCAGTCGGCAGGCTGGCATGGTTCAGTCCCAGTATTTGTCATTAGACCTCACTGCAGAGGGAGAATAGTCTGCACCGCACCGCACCGCTCATGTGTAACCAAGATTTATGCTAATGGCCCCCCGCATATGCTTATTCTACATATCTATATTAAACTTAATAGACTGTTACATTGCTTCTTAACCTCAGCTTCCATACATGATTACCTTTTCTGATTTCTTTGCAAAATGGCACATAAACACGGGGCAGGGATTTTATCAACGTGTCACTGACTTTGTTTCCAGTGGCAGCCCAAGGCTGTCATAATCGTTTTGATACTTGAGAGACTCTATCAAAAATGCTTGGTTAAAAAGCCACAGTTATTATGTCACCCGGGAAATTTCCCAGAATGCCTGGTATGTGCCCAGCAGTGAGGCTGTGTGGGAGCAAGCGTGTATGACAAGAATATGACACGAGACGACTCAAATTGAAATGCCGAGCTAATGTCTCATCTGGCTTTGGGTATTATGACAGAAGTGAGGTGTTGCTATGACATTAACGTGCAAAATCAGGTTTTAGTTTGGAGGTAACTAATTGTTTCAAACGTCATCTATGAACAACCAAAGCAAAATGTGTGACAAATCAAAAACGATGCCTAAGATGACAACACCCATTACTTTGTATTTCTATTTTGACTTTCACTACGACCAGTGCCCGTCAAAAAGAATGTCAAGACACACACATGCACGCACGTACACAAGCACACTCACTCTATACATATGAAGTGCGTCTATGCTAGCTCCTGTCCCATCTATAAAAAAACTAAATAAAGTATTTCTAAAACATAGATTGCCATAGAGTGAAGGACTCCCAGAAATGTGCATTTAATACTGACACATCAGTCTCACCTTCATGCTCATGGCATCACGCAGCAAACACACAGCTGGAGGCCACTTGAGTGGCATGCAAAGCTGACCAGAGCTGCACTTGGCCTAAACAGACCCCAGGCTCTCACTTTACACACCGCTCACTCTTAAACCCCTCTCCCACCCAATCACACACCCCCACACACACACACACGCACAAACGAGCACACACAACCCATTTTGCCCGGCTCTTGACTTACAAATTGCTGCTTTAGACTTGGTTTCATTGTAACAGCTTTCCAGGGAGAAGGGAACCAAACGTTTGAAAAAGCTCACTCAGGACACTTTGGTCCCAGCACGATACAGTAAAGCCGGGCCTTGGCCAACAGTCAGCACATTGTTTCCGCTTGTCCCTCAAAGTACGAACCTCAGCGCTGTCAATAACCTCTCTATCCATTCTGTAACCTTCCCATCTTTTCAATCTGCTTGGACCACTTCCAAGTAAGAAGCATGGATAAAAAAAAAGAAGTTAAAACGCCCCGGACGTAAGCCCTCAATAGCTCGGCCTAATTCCCCCTTTACATGTAAGACAAAAATATGGGGGCTGTTTTGCATGCCAATGAGCCCGCACAGACAACCCCGGTCCCAATGGACAGGCAACAGGAAGAAGGGCAAGTCCCCCCATGGCCCATACAGACACCGAGTGGACAACGTAAAAAAGAGATATTGATAAAGGAAGACTTAGTTCAAAAGCGACACACACACACACACATATGCCAAATCACTGTATATAGAATGTTAATATTGGCCATTTCAGCGACACAAACAGCCATTCACCGATGTCCTCTATCGTTCTACAACGAAACATCCGTGGCGGATTAATGCGCAGTATCATATTGCATCTGTCAGCGCTGACAGCCAAGGTCACTTCTTTTAAACGCTTTAATCACTCCTGCAACATTTATGTATCGATACAAATCGTCGATAATGGCACCTTTGAAATCTCCAATCTCACCGAGAGCCGCGCACTTCACTCAAGCTGCCATCGCCTAGAAGGAGAAGAGTATTCCCGCAAAATATTCATTAAATTATCAGACCGGATATTCACTTAAGTGCACCATTTTCATAATTGTTCCATAAATTATATTTTCCAGTACATTTGCTTCAGATGGATAATTAATTTCTGGCATTACCCTTTACCATTTGATTTTGTTTATGGGAGATTACTGAATGCAAATGTCCATCCTTGCGCATGTTTGTTTGTGTGTGAGGGGGTTAAACAGCCTTTAGCCGTGTGATTATATCACTTAACACTTTGAGGCTCAGCGATAAACAGAACATTCCTGGAATGATAACGGAGACCTACAATGGCGCGATAGGTGACGATACACTTGGATGGGTGGAAGCTAACATCTGTATGCAGATTCGTTCTTGTTGTGAGGCAAAAATTCTGAGCCTGGAGGTCAAGGTGGACACGTCATCCATCACCCGAGATCAGGCAGGTCCATTTTTTTGTGTGGATACGTTGGGGAAAATCTCTCCTCAAGCTTGCACACATTTCCTATGTGTGAAAAATATTTTCTGGTGTTTTTGAGATTAAAATCCATGACCTCAGTGCAGAGATCTTGGTCTTGGGCACTACTGTTAGGTTTGGTTTTATAGGTTTGGTTGCGTTGTTTTTAATTTTTGTTTTGTTTTGTTTTGTTTTAAGTGTTCAATTTAAGATCTGAAAAATATCATTTGAAAAAGTGAATTACTTACAGTTTCAGTTCTCCCACAGGATCGAACAGCAAAGCTCAGTGTGAATGCGTTCTCCCCACTGATGAAATGGTAAGGTTAGGTGTTCCATGATTCCAACACGTTATTGTTATTCTGTCTTTATAACCTGGTTGGGAAAAAAGACAGAAATTTGCTTTTAAAAATGATCAATCAAAGATGCAGACTTGTATACTAAACATAACTCCGAAGCACCTTTTCTGTTGCCATTAGTCTCAACAGTACAATTATGACTGTAAACAATATACATCACTGTGTGGGGGGAAACTGCCGCCTGCTGCCAGACAAAGAAAATGCCAACTTTATAATCAAACAGCAGAAAAAATGGAGGGAAAAAAAGCCAGACAGACACACACTCATACAGGCACTTGCATATTTGCCTCTTTCCTGCCGTCTTTGTCCTGTGGTATTTCACTCTGCTAAAAATGGCAGCTCGCTAGCCTCAGAATCTTGCCTGG
Source organism: Carapus acus (assembly GCA_900312935.1). Lineage (NCBI taxonomy): Eukaryota > Metazoa > Chordata > Actinopteri > Ophidiiformes > Carapidae > Carapus > Carapus acus. Next base: position 19,033 of record OMPJ01008607.1, on the reverse strand, counting down.
GTGAGACGGCATTATCATTTCACACGGCAGAGACAGAAGGCAACATATGCCCAAGCTTTGTCCTTTGGTCCCTCTGACTCAAAGTATTCATCAAAAAGCCTTGCTCTCCCATGAGCTCACTGCCATATGCCGCCGCAAAATGTCACAGCTGAAAGTCATAATAATTCACCACATTCAGAAGTGTATTTGATATTCATGTTTACCAAACATTGCTGCCACGGTCTTGCACTGCGACTTTCGTGGTGCCCGTAAACGTAAAGCTGCAATAATGGCAATATATGGAGGCTGGCTTTGCCTTGGCTAGTTGGTCAAAGTTGTCTGCTTTAAGTCACAGAACAATTATAAAAGATTGACATGAGAAAGTCTGAGCTCATAGCGACATTGTTATTTGACATTTGATTCTTGGCCTGAGCATGAAATGATGAATATCTGGGAAAGTTCTGACACTAATAAACATTTGTGTTCTATCGTTTATCATTTGATAAATGTTCTGTCCTCTATCATTTGATGTCTCCCTCCTATTCTCTGGCCCAAATGCTTTGGTTTGCTCCAAAACCATGTCATCTTGTCTGAGAGGACAGGAGTCTCCATCTTTTGATTGTCAAGTGCTTCTAACATGGCTTGAAGACAAGGAAGCAGCTGCACAAAGTCAGAGTTGCGGGACAAAGATGCCTGTGTGAAGGAAGAATGTATGCACATTCTACATTACCACATTAACACTGAATTCCGTTTCCACTGCAAATACCAAGGATTCTCTAATTGATTGGAGAGCATAAATGTCAGACGTCTCTGTATTGGGCAGATGTGTTTGCAGACACAAAAGTAAATATCAACATTGTTGCAATTCATGGCGGTTAAAAACATGCTTACTTAAGGCTGTAGCACATGCAACGGTAATGGACCACGTGTGTAAGATACTGGCAAGGTCGCGAGAGAATCAGACATTCAGTGTGCTTTTCACCACGGTATCTGTCCAACCCCAAAGTGTCCTTGAAAAATCCCCCTGACATATCTGTAAATGCTTGAATAACTGGAATATTTAAATAGAAGTGGCACGTACAGATTATTATTTTATAATTGGTTTTGAATACCAGAACACGAGTCCTTGGTGACCACTCTTCAGATAGCACTAAAATCCGCTTTGCATGATGGCCCACCGTGGAGGCCAGAAATTCAGGTGGGATGGATAATAGTTTTAATCACAGAGCAGCTGAGAACAGAGCAGAAGCGTAAAGAAAACGAGGCCGCGTGAGGGAGGAAGGACGGCAGGACTCGCGCACAGGATGTTGGGAGTTATTTGTGATAAACAGGGCTGGAGCGTTTCTTTTCACTCACAGTTCACAAAGTTAAAAGGGACAATTAAGGGGGTTTTCCAGCAGAGGAGGAGGAGGAGGAAGAGGAGGAGGATCAGGCAGTTACACGGTCTGGACATTTTTTTAATGTGTAAAAATCTGTGTTTTCTTTATTCGCGCAAGGACAGGCGAAGGGAGAGGGGGAGAGGGAGAGAGGTGGACAACACGGTTCTGCGTGTTAAATGAGGGAACTGCGCCGTTATCTGCTGATCCCAGAACTTCCCTTGGAGCGCCGGAGTGGGTCTGTATCACGTAGAGCAGCCTGCAGTGGGACCGTGCAGCCCGCTGACAGGAAAGCTCGATTAGCCAGCCACAAAGAGGCCAATATAGAGGAGCACTTCCTCAGCCAAAGGGGGTTCGTCCGGAGAACACGCTCCAGCCCTTTTTCCTGACAGGGGGGGACGGTGACAAACACACACTCACACACACGCACGCACATGCACACTGGCCGCCCTACCTCTGGGAATCCATGATGGATTTGGATTTGGTTTCTCTGACACACGTGTGCACGCATGAATCCCTACGCACAACATGACGGCACGCCCACAGCCACACACACGTTCACACACACACGCACACACGCAAAGCCAGGTATACTAATACCTCCACACAAACCCTGATTAGATATTTACACATAAACACAAGACGATAATCGCCGGTTAATGACAACAGAACAAATGTAAAGACCATTTGGACGCTAACAAAGTGGACATTTTTCAAAGAATGCTGGCACACCTCCAAACAAAGAGACAAGTATGTTTGGACTAGCCCCAGCCCTGCGCGTGCTGCCGTCGCTCAGACAATGGGATGTAGATGTGGAAGTGGGTCTGGGCCAGATGAGGAAAAGGAGATAGCGAGGGCGGGATGAGGGGTGGAGGTGCGCCCGGCACAGACTGGTGGGCCGTTATGGGACCTGGTGGCGGAAGGGCATTGTTCGGCCCAGGAAAAACACAACAACAATAAAAAAACAAGTCTTCCTGAATCTTTTTATATGATTATGTCCAGAACAATTGAGTGGGTGGGATCCGCTGCTTTGAGGACATTGAAAGAAGCTTCTCCTCTGAGACCTGGAATTATCCTTTCACACCTTAGCCTGGAACACGGGCAGGAAAATAAAACAATGTGAGTTGCTGAGCAAGAGGCATATTGATCAAGTACAGTGTGTCCATTGAGAGAGATTACAATGGCCTTTGGCCCGTGACACATTAAGCAATGAACCAAGGGTTAATTAGGGGAAAAGTGAATGATAATGGATCCGTTTTTGAAAAGAGCATGAAACGCATTATACTTTGACGAGATGCAAAGTCAATTAGGGCGAAATCGAATTACACGTAATATCTCATTTTACGCAATTAGTGTACAGAATTTCACTTTTGTGCTGTAGCAACAGATGCTAAAATAAAGTGTAAGGTACCGTAACGACTACAAAATAGTAGCGCTGCGTGAGTGTGCTTGTGCTGGTGTGTGTGTGTAAAGGAAAAGGCAGGATGGGGCCAGTGGTGCGTGCATGCCTGCATGCGTGTGTGTGCGTGTGTGTGTGTGTGTGTAAATGTATGTGGTGGCAGCACAATATCTGGTTCTTTGTGCGATTCCTTCAGCTGATGGTACTGGGCTGTAGATTTCACTAAGCCTAAGGTCATGCACCTGATATACCTTTGAATCCCGCTGCCTGCTGGAGTGGAGAATCCTCTCAGGGGGGGAGATCTGTCCAGAGATAAGAGTCCGGTGTGATGTTGCACATCTCGGCCCTGGAGGCACAGACATCAGTTTGCTCTTTATCTTGTTTCACTTTTTTTTTGCAGTCTTTTTTATTGATTTAGTTCCAGCACTGCTCATAGGCTGTCGAGGGAAAGGCTGTGTGAGCTGCTACACTATTGTTTGGAGTGCAGGCACTTGCAGATTGAAATATTTACATGCTACAAATCTCTGTACACACAACCTGTATATAATTCTATTGCATTGGTTAATCAGCTTTCACTCTTATAGTTGCCTCATGAATGACAGGTGGAAGCAGCCGTTCATATTTTCATATGTGCATCATTATTTACATTTGTATAATTTGGGAAGAAATAGTACATTGTCATATGTGAGTGATGGAGTTTTTTCAACTGACACATTATTCCAGCGCATGATGGTGCTATACACTCCACGTGACCTCACCGGACTCCTCTCCAATGAAAGCAAAGATAATTCTGCCATAAAATTTCATTTCATTACTATTTTACCTTGATGTGATGCAATTAAATGGTACGACGGCACCACCCAGTTTTTTAAATGACTGGCAAGAATGACAGCTAATGTGGCCACTCGCTTGTACCAGTGCGGAGACTTTAGGATTCTGGCTGATAGTTTTTATTGAGGGAATTTCTCTTTAATGGAGTAATTTGGGGTGAGGGGCTATAAAATAAATAAAAAGTGTAATAGAACCCGCACATCGAAAATGAGAAAAAAGTTTAAAAAAAAAAGAAAAAAAAAGGAAAAAAAGAATCTGAACCCACAGACCTTTTTCTTGAAGGTAAACATTTATTACTTCAGGGGTGTGTGGTGTGCAGGGAGGCAGTCACTTCACTGGGCTGTAAATGTCATCTTCTCTTTGACACATTAGTGACAAATGAGTCGAGACTCCAGCGGCACGAGGGATCTTTGCCCTTCCCTCATCTGGTCCAGGCAGCCAGCTGGCCAGAATCACCAAAAGAGCTCTACGGTGGCCGCGGCGTTGCAAATATCACTGCTAAATCTGCACTATAAATCACAAGTATGTGCTGGGCTTTGTACTGTAAATCTCCCTGATTGGAGTGCGCGTCGCACAGCCCGGCGTTGCTGGGACTGTTGGTTTTGGCCACGCTGGGAAAGTATTTTTTGGAGGGAGGAGGAGGCGAGTGGGGTGGCAAAATTTTGCCTTCACCAGCAAAACGATTGGGAATTCTAAGTGTGTTTTGTGGACTCTGGGTGATGCTCAGAAAAGCAGTGCAGAGTCTGCAGCTGCAGGTCTTTGCCATATGGTTTCACATGTGCTCAGCCGAATTACTCGCCAACGTCTGTCTCCAGTTTGGCCAATCTCCATTTTTTTGTTCTTTTTTTGCTGTTGAATATCTCAATTTTGCTTACAGTGGGTTAATGTCTATTTTTTGTTGTTAATCGTTTTTCACCTGCAGCGCACTTCTCTCAGGAAAGAGGGGAATGATCTTGTGACAAGCAAAGATAGAAAATTGCTAGCTTGCTTACTTACTTCACATGATCACCAGAATTAAAAATCTTGAGTCGTGTAATCAGAAGTATTCTTTGTATCCCGAGTTGGCACTCTTTTTGCGTTTAAAGCTATAAATATTGATATAAATATGGCAAAAACGTTTAAGGGTTATTTGCATATCTAATGACAAATCATCGAAGATTCGTCAAAGTGTCCATTTAACCCCTATCTGGCTTTATTCAACTGCAAATCTTAAATTGTACCAAGATTTCTAAAATTTTTCTCATTATTGGGTTGTATGTCCTGCTAATCCTCCACACTGTTTTGTCTCAGAGCAACATTACGTTGCTTTCTGGAGGTTGTGACCCCTGCCAGACAGCAAAGCTTCAGAACTGGCAACTGTCTCTCCATGTCATTAATCAGACGCACAGAGGACTGTCTCCCATCCAGATGGGGAGTCTCTCCCCAACCAGAGGAAAATAAGGAGGCTAATTAATTCTTATTGTTATAGACAGATAGAAAGATAGCAACATTAGATGAGAGGAAAGAGGGGGGAGAGAGAGAGGGGCAAGTAAGTCACCTTTAGCTAATCAACAGAGTCATAGCAAATTCTCTTTACACGTATCATTGTTTTTTCATTCCGGGATTATCGGCATCTTGAGTTGCTGTATGACTGAAGGCGTAGGTTAATGAGTGTTGAGGCCACTGAAGCATGCTGGGACTCGGTGGCAACAAATTCCAGGGAAATTATACCAAGTCCATGATTTAAGTCAGAGGCAGATAACAGGAATTCCCACTAGTTGTGTTATCGTGCTGACAACTCATTGCGGGAGTGTACGATACCCACAGGTAACCGTGATGAGTCAAGCAGTTTGGCTCACAGGCAGCAGACGTTTGTATCCTGTCTATCATTCTTTATTATTCGCTGAGTGGCTAGAGACATGTCCCTCTTGGTGGGAACTTGGACGATGGTTTCCACAACTGATCTCATGATGGACCGTAAGAGTCGGGAACATTGCACAATGTGTAGACTGAAATGCGACCAAATCCAATCAACAAGGTCCTGCAAGTGCTTCAGAAGGTGCCAATCTTTGCCAATACTCAGTGTTCTTCCAACACTGACACAAACTGCCAACATGACAGTCTCCCAGACGTCCGGGTAAACAAAGAGCAAGTCCATCACTCTTACTTTTGTATTTACATTCAAACCTTCAAAATATCATCTCACAGCTTGCAGCTGCTACTTAACATTTGCCTCCTCTTTTATTGGGGTTTAAGCCCAATAAAAAGGGATCAAGCTCCACCTCATCTCCTGCATCATTTTCATTGGCTGAACAGAGCGTTTGTGACAAACAGAGGCAAAGACTCTTCACCACAGCAGTCACACACACACTGATTTTTAAATATATCGATCCATTCATTTAGTCTGCTTGGATGTTAAAGGCGTTATCTACTGTATCAACTACGAGCAAGTTGGGACAAAAAACGCCTTCAGGAGAGCTATTTGGTTTCACTTTTTACTTGAGCGTTGCTTTGTTGAATTCATCAGAATATACCATATTCATCACTGATTGAACTGGTTAGCATGAAATAAAAAGCGAGCTTGGGAACAAACTCAGTTTCTCTTTGTAAGAGCAGAGATAAAGACATTAATGACGGTATGGTTATTTGGGTCAGCGTCGTATTTACATGACCAGATATCATGTTATGCAGGAGTAAAATGGGCATGAAGACATTGTGCTATTATGGCTAATAGTAAAATTGTAATTGCCGTATTTCTTACAATTACCAGTGGAGCGGGCAACCCTTCAGGTATGAAAAATGAAACGGTGGCCACCGCCCTGTTTAGTGTGTGCCGTCTGCGTCCTCTCGCCTCAAGCCAATACGTTGGCAAGCATCGGGCGATGTGGCGTACGGGCCACTTGCTCCCTCCCTTGTCCCTCGTGAACCTGTGAGCAGCCTCCTCAACCCCATATGAGCCTGCGAAGGAATCTATTATTTTCTCAATCCTGGGCGGCGGGTGGGGGCTAGAGCTGAAAGGTCTCCAGCATCATTATTTTCCCTCAAAATGTAACTGACTTTACTGGACACCCTAATTTGCTTGCCGTAATTATAGGTCGTGCTCCCCTTTTGTAATTTATAAAACCTTTTGTTCTTATCAATAATGAATGGGCTTTCGCAAATCATGGCGCTATAATATTTTGATATTATGAAAATGCTAATGTGTCAGGGACCTTAAGCCTTATCAGCCAGGTCCGATGCTCTATTAAACAGCCGGCAGAAGAAGTTGGACGCAAATTGCTTATGTTAATGCCCCAGTTGTACCCAGACAGCATGAGGAGTCTGCAATTAATTTCATCCAGGCGGCGGATGGACAGGCAAATTTATTTCCCTTCCAGAGGACGGTGCCCCCCTCTTCCCCCGTTTTCTCACAGGTCTGTGTGTGGGGGATTGGAAAGGCTGCGAGAACAAGAGATGGAGGGTGAAAGGCAACGTGAGAGGGTAGAGGTAACTCAGGAACCATCCATGACCTAATTGAACGGCGGAGAAAAGGGAGGGCAGCGGCAACGGGAGTCGAGAGGGTCGGGGGGGGTTTGAATCCTCATTCATTCCTGTGACAAGTGTTTTCGCAACTTAAACCTGTTTTATTAATTATGTTTGACGTCTCCCTAATTACTTTCATTTACATTACATCAGCCAACACCAGATGATTGGACTGCATATCAGTTTGCTATTGCTTTTGGAGTGGATAGTCACTGGGTTATAAAGTGTTATTTCATTAGAAAGTTGTCCGCAGTGATAAGCCATCAGGAGGCGCTCCTACATTCTCTGTCAATCTGTCCAGCACTAGCTGTGTGTAAGCACATAAAGTAAAAGTTTCATTTATGCACTTGGATGGAGGAGTGTGCCTGCGTCAACAGGGATACTCTGACCAAATACAGTCTTTAGTGCATCGAAACATGAGGATAGACCTCGTCAATCATTCAACACAAGATGTAAATACATGTAAATATAAGAACATATGGTATTATTCCATAAATGTTTGCAAGCAAAATGCTGAATTCTCGCGCCATCACACGAAAACAGCAATGCGGAGGCGTTGCTTTGGGCCTAATCCAAGAAACCAAAAATACAAGGTAGTGGCGTCCCGTCTCTGGTGTTACAAAGGGAAGTGAGCAATAAACGGCTGTGATAAGCTGAGGAATAATGCAAAGAGCTCCAATACTGCAGAGGTCCTTGGACCAGGAGATCAGAGGACCATTCGATATCAGCAGCTGTGATCGGTGTCAATAAACCAAAGGACTACGCAGACTATGGACACCCTTTCCAAAGTCAAAGTCAACCGCTCATCAGATATACCTCAAACATTCACAGCATCGATGGCGGTCAAGCACAACATCTAATGTAATAAAATATGATATAATGTGACCAATTTAGTGGATGTTGTTGTAAATGATGGGTAAGACAGATGAGACAGACAGATAGAATAATCCGTCTAAGTTACATGCACATGGGGACGCATTGAGTCGTACAGATACCGTTGATAGATAGATAGATAGATAGATAGATAGATAGATGTCTTCATACAGTATATAGATGTGGATGGAAACTTCCCTCCAGATGTCATGTGGAACATGACCTATAAACACCTGATTAACTGACCCCAGAGCTTCCTGTTACCTGACCCTTTATGTTCAACCACAGGGATGGAAACACAGACACACACACACACACACACACACAAACAATGTTATTTTTACCATGTCTCCACATTACAGGCGTCTTCTCCCAGGAATTTGGAGACGGCTTGGCACAGCGAGTGCGGCCTCACCTGTCGTCTCGTTAAAACCCTCACTGAGGCTCTCTGAGGAGCCGTCAGCTGCAGACCCAACACCCCCGCCCGCGCAATCCTCCTATTTGGGACGTTGCGCTACCGGGACGATTTCCACATTGTTCTCCTCCCCGGACAAATCACGGAACGCCAAGTGTTGTAACCTGTAACATTACGCCGAGTAGTTCCAGAGCCTCTAAACAAGCACGGCAGCCTCTCGGATTTATTCACACATGTAGTCAGTCGCTGTTGTTTTCACGCTCTGCATCTGTCAGCGGGCTGAAGCTTGCTTTCCACTTGGAAAGATTGTCCTTTTAATCCAAATAACAGCGATTCTTTCATATTTAACCACATAATAGAAATGGATGAGGATGACTCATAAAAATTTATGCCTCAATTCTCCATTCTAATTTATAGCCCACCCTCCAGCCACATATTATTCAAACATTAATATAAAAAAGAGCTATACATCACAAAGTGTCAGCTTTCACTTTTGCTTCCATTCACAGTCATGCATATTAGATGTGGACTAGGCATGACTGCTGCCCGTCTTATAACAATTATACATTAAGTAACAAGCAGATTGATGGATTGATAGATAATGCCCACATTCGGCATGAATTTTTGATGACCTTTTCAACATTCTTACTTTAAGCCTATATGTTTAGATAATACACTTTATGCAAATTGTATAATTCTATAAATTTTAGATTTGTCTCTATTCATCTCCCTCTATGTCTGACATGGAGATGTTCGTCATACAATTAATTAAAGTTAAGTTTAAAACCATTCACCCTGTCTGTCTGTGTGTGTGTGTGCAGCAGCTCTATATAATCAGCACCGCCGCTGAGACAATACATCCACCCCTCTCTATAACTTTCATAATGCAATAATCAGCATCAACACCAGACCTCTACCTCCACCAATGAGAGCCGAGGAGAGAGCCAATTCTCCTCCATGATGTATTGATGTGTAATGTTCCATTCATGCAAAGTGATGCTAACAAAATGTTTGTCTTAGCTACGGGGAGTCTCGCTAAGCACTCCAACCATGGCAGCATTTTCTCTTGTTTTCCACACCAGTTTGGCTCCCTTATGTTTGGTAATCGCCACTGGTAAGTCAGAAGACATCAGCTTGACTCTATTAATTACCACCTGATCCTTTCTTCCTGGATAATTAGGTACCCATTAGTTCTAATCAAGTAGTTACTTAATTATTGCAGTAATTAGTCTAATGGTCTAGCAAATTGAAGCTTTATCACTTTCGGATACTTAATGTTCTTGGCAGGGTACATCACAAGTGTCAAGCATTCAGCATCAGCAGTCACACAATGGGAGGGAAAGTTTAGGTTATTGCTGAGGTGATATTTATGTTTGAACGCAATCACATTGGAATTAAGAAAAGATGTGTAATATCAGTCAACAATCCGTGTGTAAATTCAGTCAGTTCACACACTGTTTTTTTGTATGTTGGTATCACTGTCCACTGAATATCTATAATAAATGTATTGTGTTGCCTTTCAAGTCGAATAAATGTTATTTACCGATATTAACCAAAAATATGAAATATGAAAAATATGTGTTACTGAACTTTGTTACATTTGTGTGTATTGTGCATATTATGAGGGATGGGAAGAGACAAGGGACGCAGAGGAGCGACTGTTGAATATAATATCTGAAATTGCTGCATAAGATTACGTAATGAATAAGACATGTAAATATGGATGAAACTGAAAAGTGTTATAAATTGAATATTTCGAGGAAGAGCTACTAATGTGATATCAAATTCTAAATGCCATTCGGCAGAATTTAATTTAATTTGAATGTACGACCACAGACAAACACACACGCTGACAGACACAGACACAGACGCACACGCACACACGCACACACACACACACACACACACACACACACACACACACACAGACCAAGTGTGTATAAAAGAGCTTGTAAAAAGCTAACAAACACAATCTCATATCAAACATAACAGAGCTCCTGGGTGAATTCTAATTATAAGATATAAAACCTGACTAATCCACTCGCTGTGCCAAAAGCATGGAGATGGGAAAAAAGTAACCTGAGAACGCTGACTGACAGTATTTTGGCACAAGCCAAACATAACCGGCGGAGCAGATCACCAGCGGCGGCGTTGCAGGGTTGGACGGTGTTGGTGTCAGGTTTTTGTTATACACTGGAATTAACCTGCTCCAACAAGGGGGAAATACCTTTGATAGCACCGCGAGGGGGCAAGGTGAGCGGCCCGGATAATGTACCAACAGGTTCCTTTTGAAAGAATGTCAGCTATTCACCTCACTCCCTTTGTCTCTTGCGGGTTTTCCAGACGGTGGTGACATCAGACGCCAAACGAGCTCTTTGGGTCTGGGTCCAGCGCGAGGGCTGCACCGGGCCGGGGAAGGAGGTTGTGGGGGGCCAGAGGGGTTGAATGGGCTGTTTTCAAACTGCGATAAATTGGGCCGAGCTCGTCTGTCATCGCCTCCCAATTAGCCGCAGTTTATTGAGTCTGCCAGAGACCGAGGATGTTGGCAGGTAAGGAGACGTGTCCAACAGAGGGCCGTGCCAAGACCGCAGAATTAGACAGGGCTCAATTGTGACCTCGACGTCCACCAGCACCTTGACCAACTGGAACACGGACCAGACCAAGTACACATGTAGGCACTTGTAATTGTGTACTCACAAATATTGACGAGGAGCTTAAAATAAACATTTGATTTCCTACTCCAGGTATGTGTGTAAATACAGACTCTGTGTAACCATGCTCCCATTTGGCTTTGCACTGTTGGGGCAGATTAAATTGACTTATGTCTGGTCTGATGGCATCATATTTGCAATGATGCAGCTATAATGGGTAATGGAGAAATCATAATCTCTAATTCATTTCAATTAACTTTCATTTTAAGAGCCAAACACCGTAAACAAACATTCAATCTAGCCCTTTGTAATGGAGAATAAAATGGTTCTTAATACAAACAAGGACCTTTGGTACCAAGGTCATTCAGTTTTTCAACACACTTAAACTGCAGTGTTGAATTTGTGTTTGTTGCATTTTCCTCCTCAAACACAGCGTGCCCCCACAAAAGTTTTACACATCAGAGCATAAACTACTCTTCTTTACTTGACCTATTTGTCTCGAAACACAGAATGCCTCCACAAGATGCTTCCAAAGGAGGAGGGGGAGAAAAAAAGTAAAAAAGCAAAACTCTGCAGTGCTCCTTGCCATATGACAGGAGTGTGTGAAAACTGACACGCAAGAGTTTTCAAATTGGGGCCCGGGGAGCCGAAGCATAAAATAACTTCAATCTCAGCAGCTCTCCAAGGAATAGAGCAGAGGTGCGACCAACAACAACACAACAACAGAGAAGCAGGAAGGGGTGAGGGTACGAGTTATTAGAGGATAAAACATGCCTCTCCATCTCACTCCCTCTCTCTCAGGAACCCCAAGGATGATCAATGGATTTAGTCAGAGGGATATTCAAGCAGAAAATTGCTGCCTTTTTGCTTTTCTTTCAAGTATTTCCAGAATACATGCCCAAACCCCCTGTCCACCAAGGTTGAAAATAACAGCACAAGTGCCGTCTCCTCCAGTAATCCTGGATGAGAAGTAGAGAGAGGAGGGTTGGGGGGTAGGGGGTTGCGCTGGTGAAGGCACTGAATGTTAAAGGACGCGGACGGGGGCCGAGATTGAAACTTTGCAGGTATAAAATTGAAGGCAGTCAGCTGAACAAACGTAGTCAAACTATGGCTATTTTTCAAAAGCCAACCTCGCTGACCACCATGGAAACCTTTCACAGAGGAGGAGCAGGCCCACTTGTTTGGGCAGAGGCAGAGCCACGCCACGCAGGCACGCCGCCATGATTTATGACCTGCGATCGGCCTGGATTTGCATGAATTAGGAGCCAGAGAAACCTACGCTGCCTAACAATAAATACTAACGACTCGTGTTTTTACAAAATTTCTGGATTTTTAGGGTAATTCCCATCCCAATTGTTTTTGTGAGCTGTTGTTATTTTTGTAGTACATGCAACAATGTGCCACACAGTAAAACTAAACATATGGGACAAATTCAGATATAGGACCAAGTGACCTTTACTGATACACCACCTTAGCAACGTCTCTCTCTAAACATTATTCATACAGCTTTGGAAAATCTCCCTCTCATGTGTGTGGAGACCTACATGACTGTAAGGGACTGGAATGTTACTACAATGCGGCAACCAAAAGAAGCCCAAGAAACAAGCAGCTTCCATTGTATTTTGTGAATACATGACCAGTAGGAGGAGAAAAAAAGAAAGTGTCAACTCAGTGTTACTTAAGAAAAAGAGAGGCGCATTTTGGGTTTGCTGTGACGGTGAACACTCTCTAAATGAATCAGTCAGAACCTGAACTCTCATCCTGGATGGGAGGACCTAACCCCGGCCCCCCCGGGGGCCTCCGTGGCACTGAGCAGATGACAGCAGAGGCATGTGGCACACTCGTGGCATTATGGATAGGACACACCAATGGGGGAGCAGAATCCTCAGCTCCCTGCTGTGCGGTGTGATGGCCTCATCTGTTTTCCCATCGCCACTCTAATGCATCTGCAGCGTTATTCCCTCCTAATTAAGATTCCTCTCTTCTATTTGTCATAGGATAGAAGGTTTATCACAGAGGGTAGTTTAGCCACAGTTTTTGGATTAATTGCTGGGCAAATCACCACACACAGGAATGCCCAGCGAGCAAGCACAAGAGTACAGGGAATGGTAATTCTGCCTTTTTTCTCATCTGTTATTTTTACAGATAAGGCTCCCAGGGGAGCGGAGGCTGGAAACTATTTGTCACTGGCTCTTCCTCTCTTATATTATTACTACGCAACAGTGGCCGGCTCTTGGTTTAAAGCAGGGGCCGTTTAAAGTGTCGCGTACATTAGTCCAGACAGATTCAGTGGTTTATTAATTTCAATGGCCGGAAACACATTTTTACAACATGTTGAATTATACAGCGCTGATCTGCCTTATAAAGTCCCCTCAAATAATAATTCTACTAAGCATTGCAGATGACGGCGGCACCATGAGCATTGGGCTGGAGGCACTGTCTCATTGGAAGAAAACCAACGTTGCACAAATTAAAATATAATTGTTCGAGAAACAAGTTTTCTGTATCGTGTGCTTTGTCGTGTTGTTTTTGTATATTTTTTTCTGTTGCCTCCAAACCTTGACTTTCCTTTGTACCATCTCCTCACTTATCGCAGATGAGCATTGCTGAGAATTTGATCCACGAAACCCCCACATTGTTTGACTCATATTGAACATGTGTGGGAGTCCGTCACTCTAATGTAAAATTACCCTGGATGATAAATCTAAACAAAATCACAATGTTCTCTCAAACACACACACACACACACACACACACACACACACACACACACACACACACACACACACTCTCTCTCTCTCTCTCTCTCTCTCTCTCTCTGTCTCATCCCTCCCTTTACAGTTTTTACAGCACATCCTAATAAAGGTTATTGTTGTCATTAGTTAGTTTTTAGTATTTTTATCATTTGTTGACTTTGACAAGTAGTGACTATGTCCTCATAATTCTCAGTCAGGAT
>OMPJ01008604.1:0-16790 GCA_900312935.1 Carapus acus | reverse complement strand
GCGAGCCATATGTGGATCTTTTGATGATTGCATCTGGCTCGCAGATAAAATGGACAATATTCTCACTTGTTTTTATCTGTCCATCGATTTTTCACTGCTCATGTCCTGTTCACGGGAATTAAAGTGTCTTCATCTGTAGAAGGATTTCCGTCATTTGGAAAAAAGAAGAAGAAAAAAGAGACCAAAAAAAGTTGACACAGATCTTGTTGTGGTTTTGTCATCCAATGAAAGCCTGTTAGTCGTTACTGACTCTTATGTAAACCAATCAAACTAGCTAGAACCTTGGTATTAGCTAATCAGGAACAGAGGAGACCAGGTTGGCCCGCCCCTCAGATGAGAATCTGTTGGAATTTTTTAGCGACTGGGGGGAATAGTTGCATGAGTGCAATCAACAGAGACGTGAAGTGTCTTCTACCAACTCAAAATGGATAGATGATGGTTCACCTCATCTGAGAGTGAGGTCTCTTAAGTGTCTGTTCCCTGCTGAGGTTGGGGTTTGTCCATTAACGACTTGAGGTTCCGCCGGTGTTAATTACGGTACTGCGATGACAGAACTATAGCTTCACTACAAAATGACGCGAACGTCATTCCCAGCCTGAAAGGTAGAAGGACGCGCGACACCTCCCGTCATTAATGGCTTCATCTTATTGTAACGAAAGTTGAACGTTAATCTCCATGTTACTACAGCTGTTATCGCTGACAACTCCCCCTCTCCCCCACCCCAGATAGAGACGCTGACCTAACTTTTTATGCCCATTGTGATTGGTTTTTTTATCTCAAACATGAAGATTGATTGGTTAGTTGGTTAGGTGGTTAATTGATTAATTAATCAGTTGATTAATTAATTACTCAACTATTAATTATTGTCAATCAAAAATAGGGCTGTGTTTAAGCAATTGTCCATTATTTTAATGGGATGATATAGCCTATTTTGTCTTATTATAATCACATTTAGTTGAATTCAGTCTTAGAATATATTATATGGCTCTCACTGAAATTAATTTCCAAATATTCTGCTTTTATGGCTCTCAGAGTCAAAAAGGTTCCAGACCCCTGTCATAGACTCAGGCACAGATGTGGAGGTTTGCAGCCACTCCACCACAGCTACACGATCTCACAGAGGCCTTGGTTCACATTGGTTTGAGAGATTTTCCACATGGCGATCCCTTTTCAAAGGTATAGCCTCTCTCATCCATGTTGTTCAGTCCTTTGGGTCAGAGAAAGAAAGCGCCAAACAAGAATGCAGTGGTTGGCATCAGTGTATCGAGCCACACACAGCCAATGCACTGGCTCAAGCAAAGGCTATCGTCATTGGATGTGTGCAAAAAGAAGCATACAAAGCTGAAGTGTCTTGTTTTGAAAAAGGGAAAATCATTCCTAAAAAGTTCAACTCTATCCTTGATGAAAAACAACTCCTGCGGGTAGGGGATCGGCTAGCTCCTCTTGACATGGAGGAGAAACACCCGCTTGTTATTCCTGGCCACAGCCATGTTGCCACTCTACTCATTATCTATTTTCATGAAAGAGTCAAACATTGAATTTTTTTTTGTTCAACATTTAAGAAAAGTGATTTAAAATCTCTCAGTAATACTCAGGTAACAGAACAATCTTTTTTATTTTAGTTTTTTAACTTTTTCTCTAGAGATTCATTTCCCATTGTTACTGAGTGGCCCCAGGTATAGTGAAGACGAGGGTCTGTCAAAACATGCTGTCAAAACAAAGGCCCAGGGGGCCACACCAAAAATGTTGAAAACAATATTTTCATGGATAAGGGAGCCCAACCAGGTAAACAAGAGTTATGAAACACATTGGATGCTAAATATTTTTTCAAGGGTATTTTAGGGCTGTTTGAACACATGGGTCAAAGACGACCCTAACACCCTGAATGGCAGCAAAAAGCATACACCTTAGCAAGGTTTTTAATACAAATGTATGTCAAACAAGGTCTATTGTTCCTACATGTGAGAATTCCCATTAAGAGAATCAATTGCAATGTGTGTCCTTTAGTAACATGAGACGATGCTGAATGATGGCTCTTTGCATATACTTTTGGTGCACAATTACAACAGTAATTGTAGCACACATCATGGTACTGAGTAACAACTGACAATCAAGTTCCATAAGAGTGCCCCTACATGCAGTTTCATTGTAAACATTTCATGTTAACACATTTCGATGACTAAAAACAATGACAATTTCATTGTGATTAAGTGTGTGGTATCAAAGTGAATTCACCCACCTCTTGCGATACATCTCGCACCACTTAAGCTCCATGACACTTTCCTACAGAGCATGAGAGGGAAGGGGGAGCAAAGAGGAGATAACATTTGGACAAAGTCAGAGAGAGGTTGAAAGGCCGACACAATTTGGAGAAGAAGGAGTGATAGGTAGAGGAAAGGGTTAAAGGTTTAAAAAAAAGTTGATGGGATAAAATAAAGGATTGGGAAGACAGTGTCAAAACTCTGATGGATGACAATTTGCGCCAACTTTTCTCCGACTAAACTTCTCCCCGTGCACAAACCGTACGCCTCTTCTGATGTCTACTGTTTGAAAAGTATTTGCGCATGTATAGGAAAAATAAATGTAGCAAATTTTCATTAAGAATTAGCAACCAAGACTACGCCAATATCTAACACACGGACATACTTGGTGACGTTTGTCTTCTCAGCTGTGTTATCACTCAGACGAACCCTAAATTTAATACTCACCGACTGTGGAGAAACTGGTGTGCCTCTGAAAAAGATAACTAGCATGGATAGTGCCGTTTTGTTTACTCACTGGTTGAATATCCTCAGACCGCGAAGATGAGGCAAATTTAGGAAGACTGAAGCCATGGCTGCTTAGCTGCTGTGTTTAGCGACGCTAGCAGCTATCTGATATCTACAAAGAATAGCACTGAAAAACGGTAATTGATACAATGTCAGTGAAACTACTTGAAACATGAAATATATCAAATGTACCTGGACTTACCACAAAGTTATAATATCGTATTAGACATTTACTAAGTCAAGTACTACTCTTTTTGACCTTTCCAAGGACTCGTAGTGTGACAAGCCAATCAGACACAGGGGGCGGACACCAGTATTACCAGATCTCGCGAGAGAAAGAGGCAATCGGCGTACCCATATCTATCTATCTATCTATCTATCGCCACACAGATTTTCTCCGTTGTTCTGTAAGTCCCGATTTGAATACGGGATTCGGAAGTTGAGACCTTAATTTACCCGAATCAAAGTATCGGCTAGAGCTTTCCGAGACACTCTAGTAGGGGCGTTCTCATTTCATCATACCTTCCCTAGTGTGATGACACTTGGAAGTTCTCAGGAGCGCAGACTTTCTAAACGCAGTGATATCTGCTGCATGGAATTATCAAGGATGGCCATGTACTTATGAGGACAGAGCCCTATCTCAAGGGCTCATCTTTTTAGTTGGATTTGAGACCTGCTGCTTTGGCATAGATAGCTTGGAAATTTTCCAAGCGCCCGATTAAAGCGTCCTCTGACCTCTCCTTTGACAAAAGCAAGAGAACACTGAATTTATATCTTACAGCACAGGACATTTATGGCTCCCTGGTGGATATCATGGACCGCATACATCTCAGAGAAGATTTATTTATATGTGCGTAGCATGGACACAACCTCAAAATCCTTCCCTTTTTTTGGGCAAATCCTGTATCATAACCCAGTTTGTCATCATTCACTGCTTCCCCTATCATGATGCTATCAAATGTCTGCAGGAGGTGTTGTTATTGTTTGCCATAGTCCTCACTATTAAAGGTAGTCCCCGGCATTGGCTGCTTCTAGTCTTTCAAAGAGGGGGAGCTCATGTTTGCCCACATCATAGCATTGGCCAATCAATTTATATGTTAAATCTGTTTTCTGTTTTGTGATCTGATCAAATCAGCTAGGAAAGAGGGAAATTCTATGTGTTTTATCAACGGCAGAGGAAATGAAGAATGGAAATTGATCAAGAAATTTTGCCAAGCAAACACCAAGAAATGGGGTGCAGTTTATGTTTCGACTTCACTTGCAATATCTACACTTGGACTGAACTCTGAAAGCTTTAGAGCCGGTGTATATTTCAATATTGCTGTCAATTAAGAAAGGATTCAGCCATTTGACTAATTCTCCAATCATCACATGGATGCCCAGCGCACAGGCCAGACCAAGCCAACCCACTGCTGCACCCCTCAGAGCCACTGAGTGTCTGGGGAAGGGACAACATTGTGGCATCTACACAAAGACAACTGATTTTTCACAGATTTTTTGAGGCAGTGAAAAACGCTATCCTATGTGGTCCCTTTGAAGTGAATGGGCACTCTGCTTCAGGCAAATTCATTGATACACTGGGAATACTGTACATGAGAAATGAACAAAATCAATTGAATGAACTTGTGAGAAGTAGTTGACTCTGTAGAAACCTGTGTTCCAGAGGGACATGTTCTAACACAATTGTAATCAGTGAGATGTTAACACCACAGAACACATTTTACCATTCCAGTTTTTACATGTAAGGGGATGCTGACCTTCCCTTGCAGTCTGAGAGAGATCGCCTCTGCTATCTATGTGTATGTGCATTCTGTACCCTCTGTGCATATATGTATGAAATAAAACGGGATAAACTTGAAGTCAGATCATGAAGATGTGAAATGTGCTACTTCATTAAAATATGACAATATGGATGTTTTCATTGGGAACACAAGAAATCCATACGAAAATCTAGTGGAAGTAGAAATGTACAAATGATGCTATTGATTTATTGATTCATAAATCGCTGCTGCTTTTGTTTCAAATCCAAGTCATGATGAAATACCACAGCTTAAACTCCAACTTTTTTTAATAATAATTTGGCAACTAACAGAAAACAACAACTAACAGAAAACAATCTCAACAATGATCACATCCTTTCGTATTCCTCTCTGTGGTGGTCTCTGATGATGAGGAAGCTGGCCAAAACAATCAGTAAAAGACCAGCTATTGTTGCCATTATGATGATAGGCATGACTCGCATGTTATATCTAGTCAGGCACTCCACCTCTAAAATGAAAGGGGAAAAGAGAGCTGAGTCAGGTATCTTCCTCCTTCTTACCTTACTTTACTCCTCTGTCTTGGGTCTACTGTGCTCATTTAGTGAAGTTGTACAATATACCCTGCCATTCATGCTCACCTTGTCCGTACTTTTCATCAGGTACACTGAAAGCCTGAATCTGCAGAGGAACCAGTTTGACCCTCAGTTTGTCCGACAGTACAAACTCACTTTCTGAATGACAAACAAAGCTTTGCCCTAACTTTGCCTTGAACAGTTTGCATTTGGTTAATACACCCGAGAGATAGTTACCTAGGAAGACAAGAGAAGTTGCAACATCAGTCCCTAGTGTAGAATAAGAGCTGAGAGCAAAATATAAGCTCATCATTTTGAAAAAACATTCAGACTAAAACGATGATAGAATAAAACACAGTGTTGAGTTTCAATTACACATGGGACAATTTGAATTTTCCAACATCCATCAGTTCAAAGATCCTTCAAAGATCAGTTCAAAGATGCATGGTGAAAAAGAGAGCTGATTCAAATTGACAGCAAACCTCACAAGGTAAACATATCCATGAGCCTTCTTCACTTAAGCACAATAAGTTACTAGTGATTTCTATGAAAACCCTGTATGTTGCAGTCTACGCTGTGACTTACTGGCACATCCATGACAGGGAGGCAGGGGGAAGATATGAGCTCTCAGAGTGCTCACATATGAAGTGTTCCCCTCCTGAGGGCAGAAAGGGATTTATTACTGTATATCTAATATTTTGGAATAATGTAACAATATCATTTGCTTTGATATTCCTCTGTTGATCTCTCGCAGGGCAGTTCCATGACTGAAAGAGCAGATATTGATAGAGAAGTGCTTAACAGCATCAAAATGTAAACTATTAGAAATACTAAAAAACACAAAGAAAGACATGCCAGATTGATAACAAATAAAATTGGTGTGACAACTTACACTTGTGTGATGGGCCATTATATAATTATGATTACTTTTCAAATATCAGAAATTCTTTCTTGCTTTACCCTTGTTAAAGTGAATTGCAGGCTGGCACTATTGTTCATCAGCGTCAAAGAGAGGGTGGCTGTTTCACTTCCACAGAAACTGCTGGTGGAAACCTGGCTAGGGTCCAGATTGAAATACAGGGTCCTCTGCATGTACATAAAATACTGTTAAAACATTGTATTGGTGCACCTTGTTAATAAGACAACATCAAAATCATCACCTGACTGAAAAACATTTAGATTTCATGTCTGTAGAAATTTACATCACCATTAGAACTAGTTTGGTTGCCCTACCCACAGTGTGAGAATATTTGATTAGCTTTATTATTTATGAATGAGCAGGTCTGTGGTCACTCTTAAATCAATACAGGACAATGAGACAAGTTAAGGGTGCTGTGAAAAATATCCTGATAATGCAGAAAGTGAAAAACCATGACATGTTACTGAACTGAACTTAACATTTGATTTCATCTCGCTAGCTATGACAAAACAAATGTAACTGTAACTGAATAAATAATGCCCCTGATAAGGACACATCATGCAGAGAAACCTAAATGCTGGTAGCAAAGAGTGCAAATTATTGCTATGTTAAATACAGAGATGGCACACACTGCACATGGAATACACTGAAAATAGATTGGCAACATTGAGATGGATTATTTACCGACACATGCTACATTCAGTCATAGTCTCTGACCTTATTTTGCTTGACTATGTACTGCACGCCCATGGTAGCTTTGATACACGATTTACCCTCGTGGTTTTTCATAATGTAAGTCCCTACACAGATGCACACAAACACACACAGATGCTCACAAACACACACACACACATACACACACACAAACAATCAGTGTAGCCAACAGCAATGATGACCTTAAGTTGAGTCTTAATTGCATTTGGTGATGAATCTGTATGCTGAATACTGTGTACTAAGAACATGTACCTATATGTGGGGCAACCTCAGTTGACTGCAGAGCTGGCCTACAGACAGAAAGAGTATCAACAGGTTCAACTGTGTTGCCACTGCAGAGGTCTAAACCTGCAGAAGTAGACATAAAGTAAACCTTAGCGATTAGTAGTGCAGCAATATATCTTACCACTCTTATATTTTTTGGTGGATTACTTTTATATAGATTATTCGATGTAGCATACCACAAGGGTTTGACTGAAGGTATGTTCATACAAGCAGGGTCACGATTGATTCATATTTTGCATGTAGACCAGTGGGTAGACTACCATTGGTCTGCCAATTGCATGGGGGGAGAAATGCATGCAGTATTTTGCACTATTTGATACATATTGATAGATATTACTTGTCAGACCAGATCAAACCACCACTTAAGTGAAACCACGCTTGATCTGGTTTTAAACATGACCCGGCAAATGCTAGGATGTTAAATTTGTTGTTTGTGGATCCTACTGCTGCCTATTGCGGCGGCAATCCCCGATCCTAACCCATATCTTTTAGCGCCTGGCTCCATCACATCTATCATCTGGTTTGTCCCGAGTTCTTGTGAGTTTCATAGTCTTAATATTATGTAGTCTGTCTTGCAGCCTGTATCCATAGCCTGACACATTACCCGTGCCCCTTGTTCCTCAGCCCATTGTGTTTTTATCTTGTTGTAAGCCTGGGTCCCTTTTGGAATATGTCATGATTATGCTAAGTTTTGGGTCTGTCATTAAATCTGTTTTCCTTCATCTCCGTGACCTACCATGAGATTCTTGCTCCACATCTGCCCCATAAACGCCCTAATAAATCTTAACCCAAAGCAACCTAACCCCGAGACAATGTGGATTTGAGCATTTAGCAGGTACACTGTACTTGAGTGTGGCATGGCGCATGAATCGTGGAGCATTACATGGACATAGGGCATCCAGGGGAAACATACTGTACAAGAGATACTGAGATGCTCATACATGAAAGAGGAGACTTTTCGCCAATCTAACAAAACACAGAATCAGTTCTCAAGTAGACCATTGGCATGTGTTTTGCATGTTGCTATTACTCTCACTATGTCTGTCTCTATGTCACTATGTACTGTATGTCTCACTATATTGATGTTATTGTTATGGTGCATAAATTGAAATAACATCAAAACTAGGTATTTTCAATATAACTCATGATGAAACATGAGACCTTGAGAACAGTATCTAGTCTCATGAATTGAGTGACATGTCTTTTCTCACTTTTGAAGGAGGTTGCCAGTACTAATTCCTGATTGTATCTGACAGCTGACCTCTTCCTCATCCTCTGTCCTCATCTCATATAAACTGTTGTCAACAATCAACAAGTCATAAGTAGTAGTTTAAGTGTTTGTATAGACATGACTTATAAACACATTACACCATATGACTGCAGGTTATCACAAAACTCAGTCCTCAATTAAATGCATTAACAATTCAAATTTGAAAACTTCACAACTCCAGAACCCCTGTAACACTGACGGTCCAATAGAATTTGTCATTTTCAAACTCACCAAAAGCAACAGCAGTGAGTAGGAAAAGAGACCATCCGTCACTGAGACCTTGCATCTTTTCAAATGTAAAAAGCATAGCACATTAGGTTTTATCATACAACGGCCTGTTAAGAAATGCAGAATCAATGTGGTGGTTTGGGTAATATGTGTTACATATGAAACTCTGCAGTTGACAGAGGAAATGAGATATCTCTTTTTCTCTCTCTCTCTCTCTCTCTCTCTCTCTCTCTCTCTCACACACACACACACACACACACACACACACACACACACACACACTCAGCGCATGAGACGTCAGGCTTATAAACTTGAAAGAGCTGTACAGAAGAATCTTGTACAGAAGAAATATATTTTGGAATACAAACACAATAAGTACTCAGGGAAATACTATATTAACAGAGGCTGCCTCCTGTTTCAGTGCAGCTTACTGAAACTGAAAAGAGACGAGTCCTGGTTTTTCTCTATATAGTTGTGTTATGTCCCGCATTGTCTTTGCCTTGTGCACGCTCCTTACACATTTGTAAATGTTTTCATGTGAATAATAGTGTATACATTAACAGCACTCATGGGAAGTTCTTCTTGTCTTGTCTGAGTAACTTCTTCACGCCATATTCATCTGTCCTTGAAGGATTTTGTCATTGTTGTTTTTATCTGAGAGTAAGCCACGTGCTGGTGTGCCATAAAGATCTACTCTGATGGTCTGAACATTATCTGAATAACTGACCTCCATTTGCAAACTAAATTCCAACATTTGTGTCATGCAATTATTAATACATTCCCTATTGTATATTCGCCTCATTTCGTAGTGCAGTGCTTGACTGCACTGCATTCGATAAGTAGGTGTGGATGTAAGATTTTTTTGACCAGTCTGATTTCAGCCTGTATGTGTTGCCAGTCACTTTAATCTTTGAGCACCATTAGAATCAGAAGACCTGACCCATGTAACTTAAATGGTATTAGCTACGCAGCTGTTTTGTTTACCAATTGGATTTCAAATTTGCCTGTCACGGAGAGCAAGTTGGCCCACAATGACATTAGCATTTTCCATTGTCATATTGGGAGGTAAGGGCGAGTACCTATTGCCACATGGGCAGCAATAACAAATGTCTTTATTACTTAGAGGGAAATACAACTGTAGGAAATTCAGATAACAGACTAACTAAGATTACCACCCCCATCATGTCAGCTATCAATGTGACGTAGTGCTTCTACTGTGAGAGCAGTACACTCCCCGGTGGACATACTGTATTAGAGATAGGGCACTGCTCTTGACTGGACTGGGTTGGCCTGTTTGATACCCATTGAGTAGAGCAGGGACACTCAACTAAACTTATCCAGTTATCCAGGATTTTTGAAGCGAAGGTCCAGAGGAGCATAATATCTCACCATTTATTGTGATATGTATATAAGTAGACTGGTAAATGTTCCAACATTTGCACCTAAACTAAAACGGACTGTTGAATCAAATTCAATATTAATTCAAACATTTTTCATCATTACAATTATATTGATTTAGGCTTAGACAGGCGTTTGCTGTCATTCTGGAGTGCACTTAGTGTATGCAGACCATCCCTGACTCCTTTGCCCCTAACTCCTTTGCCTGTCAACGTTAACCGCCTCAGGTGCACAGACTTGATTGACTAAGTAGTATCATGTGGAATGGCTTAACTTGCATGCGATTGGCCTGTGTTTCCCCATCCGCGACATTACGACGATAAATACTGCAAAAGCTTTGCTGGTTGAAATAAAATTGTCCTACATGGTTTTGAATCTTTTGTTTTTACTGTAGGTGTGGGTCTGTACGAGGCAGCTTCTGGGTCCAGACTCAGGACGGGGTCCATCAGTTATTGATCAAGGGTTGACAGTATTTTTAGTGTCATGTCTTCTTAGTTTAGTTGTTTACGTGTATAATTAGATCATTTTTGGGCCTGAACTTCAAATCTGACTCAAAAATCAAAATGTAGAGCAATATCTGTGTATTGTTTGTAACACCTTTGGCTGCTGATATTGCTGTTATTTGATTTAATCTGATTTAATTTAATTTAAAGGTAGGTAAGTAGGTAGGTAGGCACTTTATTGATCTGTTGATCTTACACCCAGAAATCCATTCATCTTCTGCCAGTTATTTGGAGCTGGGTTGCGGGGGCAGCAGTCTCAGAAGGCAAGCCCAGACTTCCCTCTCCCTGGACACCTCCGCTAGCTCCTCTAGGAGGATCCAGAGGTGTTCCCAGGGCAGCTGGGGGACATAGTCCCTCCAGCATGTCCTGGATCTTCCTCTGGGTCTCCTCCCAGTGAGACATGCCTGGAACACTTCCCTGGGAAGGCGTCCAGGAGGCATGCGGAAAAGATGTCCAAGCCATCTCAACTGGCTCCTCTCTAGGGGTAGGAGCAGCGGTTCTACTTTGAGCTCCCCCTAGGTGTTAGTTCGTAGGGTGCGTCCCGCCATCCTACGGAGGACACTCATTTTGTCCGCTTGCATCCGAGATCTTGTCCTTTCGGTCATGACCCAAAGTTCATGACCATAGGTGAGGGTAGGGACGTAGATTGACCGGTAAATAGAGAGCTTTGCCTTCCGGTTCAGCTCCTTCTTCGCCACAACTGACCGGTACATCAATCGCATCACTGCAGTCGCTACCGTTCCGTTCTACCTTCACTCGTGAACAAGACTCCAAGGCACTAACACTCCCCCACTTGAGGCAGGATCTCGTCTCCGATCCTGAGGGTGCAAACCACCTTTTTCCTGTTGAGAATCATGGCCTCAGATTTAGAGGTGCTGATTGTCATCCCGGCCATCTCACACTCGGCTGCAAACTGCCTCAGCACATGCTGGAGGTCCTCGTCTGAGTGCGCCAGCAGGACAACATCTTCTGCAAAAAGCAGCAATGAGGACCTGTGGTGCCCCCCTCCCGCCCCTGGCTGCGCCTAGAAATCCTGCACATATAATAATGAACAGGACTGGTGACAAAGGGCAGTCCAGTTCATGTTGGAGGCCAACATGAACTGGAAACAGGTCTGACTTACTGCCGGCAATGCGAACCAAGGTCCTGCTCTGGTTGTACAGAGACCGCACAGCTTTTAGTAGGGGGCCATAGACTCCATACTCCCGGAGCATCCCCCACACAGCACCATGAGGGTTGAATGCCTTTTCCAAGTACACAAAGCACATGTGGTCTGGTTCGGCAAACCCATGATCCCTCCAGCACTCTGCGGAGACTGTAGAGCTGGTCCAGTGTCCCATGGTCAGGATGGATTGCATTGTTCCTCTTAGATCTGAGGTTTGACTAATGGCCGGATCCTTCTCTCAAGTACTCTGGAATAGACTTTCTCGGGGTGGCTGAGGAGTGTGATCCCTCTAACATTGGAACACATTTTCCAGTCCCCCTTCTTGAATAGTTGGACCACCATCCCGGTCTGCCAGTCCAGGGGCACTATCCCCGATGTTGCAGAGGCATGCCAGCCATGACAGCTCCGAAACATCTAGAGACTTGAGGTACTTAGGATGGATCTCGTCCACCTGCGGCGCCTTGCCACTGTGGAGATTTTTAACCACCTCGGTGACTGCAGCTTGGGTGATGGACAAATCCACCTCTGAGTCCCCAGTCTCTGCTTCCTTTATGGAAGAAATGTGAGTGTGATTGAGGAGACCCTCGAAATACTCCCGCCAATGCCTGACCTTAGTTGAGATCAGCAGCTCCCCACCTCCACTGTTAACAGTATTGGTAGAGCACTGCTTTCTATTCCTGACGTGCCGGAAGGTTCGCCAGAACCTCCTTGAGGCCGGCCATTAGTCCTCCCCCATGGCCTCCCCCAAACTCCTCTCGAACATGAGTTTTTGCCTCGGTGATAGCCTGGGCTGCCGCATGCTTGGCCTGCCAGTACCTGTCAGCTGCCTCAGGAGACCGACAAGCCAGGTGAACCTGGTAGGCATCCCTCTTCAGCTGGACGGCATCCTTTACTTCCGGTGTCCACCACCTGGTTCGGGGATTACTGCCGCTATAGGCACCTGCAGTCTTATGGCCACAGCTTCGGGCGGCTGCTTCAACAATGGAGGTGGATAACATGGTCCACTTGGATTCTATGTCTCCAGCCTCCCTCTGGATCTGTTTGAAGTTCTCCTGGAGGTGGGAGTTGAAGATCTCCCCGACGGAGGGCTCAGCCAGACGTTCCCAGGAGCCCCTCACACTGCGTTTGGGCCTGCCGGGTCTGTCCGGCCACCAGCGGATCCAGCTCACCACCAGGTGGTGATCGGTTGACAGCTCAGCCCCTCTCTTCACCCGAGTGTCCGAGACATGTGGCCCGAGGTCAGATGATTCAATTACAAAATTGATCAGCGACTTCTAGCAAGGGTGTCCTGATGCCAAGTGCACTGATGGACACCCTTATGTTCAAACGTGGTGTTTGTTATTGACAGACTGTGACTAATACAGAAGTCCAACAATAAAACACTGCACAGGTTCAGATCAGGGAGGCTGTTCCTCCCAATCACACCCCTCCGAGCACTGCTGTCACTGCCCAGTTGGGCGTTGTAAGTCTCTCAGTAGAGCGATAGAGTCCCAAGATGGAGTACGACTTAGAACCCCCTCTGAAGACACCCAAGAGGGCTGGGTGCTCTGCACTGATCTTTGGCCCAAATGCCGAAACAACAGTGAGAGACCTGTACCCTGCCCAAAGGTGCAGGGACGCAACCCTCTCCTCTTCACTGAGAGGGTTGTCACGTGTTCAACTCCAACACATGACAGCTGAGCTGTAGGGGCTACAAGTAAGGTCACTCCAGCTCGCTGCCTCTCCCTACGGCAAACTCCAGAGTGAAAGAGAGTCCAGCCTCTCTCAAGAAGTTGGGTTCAAAAGTCCGGGCTGTGCGTGGAGGTAAGTCCGACTATCTTTAGTTGGTAAAGCTTAGTCTCCCGCACAAGCTCGGGCTCCTTCCCCCGCCAGTGAAGTGACATTCCATCTTCCAAAAGCCATCTGATTAGTCTGGGGATTAGATCGCCGAGGCTCCCCCTGTTGACCGCCGCTCAGACCACAATGCACCGACCCCTCATGGCCCCCTCTGTGGGTGATGTGCCTGCGGGAGGGTAGATCCACGTTGTCTTTTCAGGCTGAGCGCCTGTCTCAGTCTCAGCCCCATGGTCTGAGACTTGGCCACCAGGCGCTTGCTGTCGAGCCCCAACCCTGGGCCTGGCTCCTATGTGGGGCCCCAGTGATGCAGGTCCGGGTGACGTGCACTGCCTCCGCTTTTTCTTCTTCATAGGAGTCCAGAGCTGCTCTTAGTCTGACCTGTCAATGGAGACCTTTTTTTAGCTCTCAGGATCATTCAGGCACTCAAGGTGGTAATGTGGCAGCTGAGGGAGAGGGTTGATCTTAAAATCCAGGAAATTAAAGATCCAAGCAGCTCAGGGTGATACAGAAGGTAGAAGATACTGACAAGCTTTGCAGTACAGTAGCAGTAAAAAGGGGCCAACTAACTGACCACTTACAATTTAGACGTACTATGGAACTACGTAACCAAAAGTATACAATTTACAACATACAACATTGTTACTTATTAAAATGTGTCACTTATCAATATGATAAGTTATATATTGATAGGATAGAAGATAGTTGCTTATGTCCAGCACTGCAAGTACAGTTACACAGATATTATGCATCACGCGTATGTTCCTAAACTGAAGTGTGTATTGCACAGAGGAGATGACGGCTACTCCGTGGGTCAGCGTTGTTGTGTGTGGCATTGTGGGGGATTGGGGGGGTTCGAAGTGTGTTGCATTGCTGGTGGGAGGGGGAGATGTTATGTGGTGAATAGGGGAATGTGTGTAGCAGTGGAGGAATGTTGTGATCTAAAGCAACTTTCTTTCAAACAGCAAACATTGCTTTGATTTTGGTGACCGTTAAAAACCAGCTAATTGCTTCTGTTGGACAGTGATTAACAAATAAATACATCTCCCAGATATTTGTGTAGGCTAGAGGTTGTTGGGGACAAAGTACCAGTTAAAACACACAGACACACACCAAATACACACAACACACGTCTATGCTTGCTTACAAACAGTAATACATTTGAAAGTATATGTGTCTCTGTGTGTATATAGAGTCTGTGAGTGCATGTGTAGTTGAGAACATCAAGCGTCATAAAGGATGTCTTGACATTCTTGCCTGTTAACTTCACCGTAGAATACTGATCTGAAATGTTGGAGGGCAAACAACAAAGCAAATATTTGCACGGTTTCCAGCGACAAGGGCATAAATCGGTTTGTGTGTGTGTGTGTGTGTGTGTGTGTGTGTGTGAGTGTCTGTGTTTGTGTGAGTGGGTGTGTGTGTGTATATGTGTGTGTCCGTGTGTCCGTGTGTCTGTGTGGCCTCTGCCCTCCCGTCCACTCTGTATTTGCCTATCTATGTGTTATCATCTGCTGCTCGGCATCCCCACCTGAGGTCGCACAGTATCTCAGTCAGTCTACGTGTCTGAGAGGGGGACTCTGCATCCACATCGAGTAAGCCTCCACCTTCAGAGAATGTATGTACCAATTATCTAAATTAACTCTGGGTTCTGTGTCAGTGAAAACGTCAGTCAGTTCTATCTATTTCATTGTTTAGGTAGTTACAGCTATTTTACTTGAATACAGATGTTCATTCCTCTATCTTTAGGGGAAAGGACACCAATCAGGAATCAGGAATCTTTCATTGTCATTACAGCAACTGAATTGTGTAATGAATCTAAGGTGCTGTAATCAAGCTCCCGGGCTGATTTTAGGACAATCAAGTGGGTGTTTTATAATTTGTCCACGTTGTTACAGGACACTTGTAGTCGGAACAAGTGAACATTGGTGGGAATGAGTGAAAAAGAAATACAAACTGTAGCCAAGTATGGTCAGTGTAATGTTTGTGTGAAAGTTATTCTGCCTTTTGCCTGTCATACATCATATCTTATTATTTGTGATTAAAAACATGGAAAGTACAAATGAACATCATAAAATATAGAAAACAAAAAGTAAATAAAGATATAAATGAAACACATAGATAGAGGAGTTACAGGACCAATGCACCGAAAAGAGAGAAAGAGACAATGGAGGAAGGCAGCGGGAAACAAAAAAGAAACTATGAATTATGAAGATCCTTTTTTAAATGCAGTGCCAAAAAAAATTCCAGATGAAATGGAAAATGTAGTTATCTCAGCTGCTGTGACATTTGACTGCATTTCAGATACCCTTATATTTGAAACCACTTATGTAACCTTCTCACGTGTTTCTTCTGGAATTAAAGTTGATCCTCCAGTAGTTGAGATGATTTGGGGATCTCTGAGATTGTGTATGCTGAGCCTGTTGTGCCTCCAGGGAGATGTCTATGCACAGGTAAACAGGAAATCAATGCTCAATCTATGGTCTGTCAAAGCCATGATCTGATCTGAACTGACTGAAAGTTATTCATGATTACAATCTGCCGATTACTTGCTGTGTGTTGTTAACATTTTCCGCCATACCTGATGAAGAGATTGTAGGAGCAATGCTTACAAAAAGTTTTGTTTTTGATTATGCCTATTTTTATCATTGGGTATTGGTTGAGGACCAGAAGAAAGGAGCAGAATCTGACCTGGGGATACTGGTCTCTTGTAATGACCCAAAAGTGGCGAAGTCAATCATCAATGCTGTGGAGAAGTTCAATGAGAACATCGTCACTGGATATAAGTTAGCACCCTTTCAAGTTTTGACAGCCAGCAAGGTATTAACTATGAATATGAGTACTGTATTAGTTTCTCAAATCTTTGTAAATAATTAGTAGTTTTGCTCTTCAATAACACTGAAATGAAATAATTTACAGAAATTTGTTTAACATTGTGCTGGCGTGATTACTGGTGTACTGATGCTGCACATGTCAATTTTGTGAAACTACTGTAGACATTGAATTACCTTTCATTTCAGAAGGTCATTTACGCAATCTTCAGAATCATTTTCTTAAGAAATTTCATGTTGTTTTCACAATGCATCAGATTAATTTGGACAACATATGTACTGTATGTGCCCTGTGTCAGAAATTGTGCATGTTTCAGACTTCTAGCAAAAAGTCACATGAGCCTTTGAAAAAGGAAGAAAAGATCAACAGTGATGATAAGCCTTGATGATATTGAAAAACAGATACTTAAGTAAATGAACAATCACTGTTAGATTGTATTCAATGAAACAATGACAAGTAATTTGGTGCATGGATACGGATGTTTTTCAATAAATGGAGCAGAAAATACTGGAGAAATTCTAGCGGAGTAAACTCAGAAATTTTGTC
>OMPJ01008603.1:0-26098 GCA_900312935.1 Carapus acus | reverse complement strand
CAATTGCTCAGAGCGCAAAAAGCGATGACGTGATTGAAAGGAGTAAGAACATTGTTGAACACTTTACCATGAGCATCTACAACAACGTGTGCCGCTCTCTCTTTGAAAAGGATAAGTTGCTGTTCTCACTGTTGCTAACTGTGGGCATCATGCAGGGAAAAGGTAAGGTTAATGACGAAGTGTGGCGCTTCCTCCTCACTGGCGGCATAGCTTTGGATAACCCTTATGAGAACCCTGCCCCAGTGTGGCTCTCTGCCAAATCTTGGTCTGAGATTGTCAGATCTTCTGACCTTCCAAACTTGAATGGTTTCTTCGACCACGTTCGAAATAATATTGACCAATGGAAGAGCATCTATGATTCAGGAAAGCCCCACAAAGAGCAGCTGCCTGACCAGTGGAATACACTGACTGGGATGAGTCGCATGATAGTCATCAGGTGTCTGAGGCCAGATAAACTGGTTCCGGCTGTCCAGGACTTCATTGTGGATAACATGGGACAACCATACATTGAACCACCCACGTTTGACCTGGCAAAAAGCTACGACGACTCAAATAGTTGCTCCCCTCTCATCTTTGTGTTGTCACCAGGATCAGATCCAACTGCAGGTGGGATTTCAGTTCATTAGGCGCATAACCAAATAAGAATTGACAAGATAACAGTGTTGATGAGAGGATTCAGGCTTATTGCCCATGAGAAAATATGACTTTGCAGCTGGATATGTCCCCATGCTAACATTGTAGTGGTATCAGATACAAGATGTCAATAATCAGGTAGGTAGGTAGGTAGGTAGGTAAGTAGGTAGGTAGGTACGTATTTATGTACTTTACTGACCCACTGATTTGGCAATCCAGGAAAAGCCCCAGCATCTCAAAATGATACAGAAGTTTCCACTGCTCTGTGTCGAATTTATGAAAGTATTTCATCCCTTGCTTTCTTTGTAGTCTGTCAGTTTATTTCTTGAAATGACTGTCTCAGAATGTTCCATTTCTTCCTATGAATCCCCTCATGTGCGTCACTGGAGAAGACTAACTGATGCTCGATATATAGACATGAGTTATCCTCTAAGATGAAGTCATTTACTGACAGTTGATATTCCTATGTTCACCCAGGTCTGCTGAAGTTTGCCGATGATAATAAAATGGGTGGTAGTAAGACTCAAACCATCTCCCTCGGGCAGGGGCAGGGTCCCATAGCAGCTCAGATGATTGACAGTGCTATCAAAGATGGCACGTGGGTGGTGTTGCAGAACTGTCACCTGGCCACCAGCTGGATGCCAATGCTGGAACGGATCTGTGAGGAAGTCGTCACCCCAGAGCAAACACACCCCAGCTTTAGGTATCGTGTTTTGCACAAAGCGTGCAGTGGTAGTGAATGTAAGGAAGGCATGTTTCCAAGAGATGCTTTGTTAAAAAAGGAATCCCCACAATTCTTCCTAGGTTGTGGTTAACTAGCTATCCATCGGACAAGTTCCCTGCCAGTATCCTGCAGAATGGAGTGAAAATGACCAATGAGCCGCCAAAAGGACTCAGAGCCAATCTTCTGCGCTCATACTTGAGTGATCCAATCTCTGATCCTACTTTCTTCGATAGTTCCAAGAAACCAGACATTTGGCAGAAGCTCCTGTTTGGTCTCACCTTCTTCCATGCTCTAATACAGGAGAGAAGGAACTTTGGACCACTGGGTAAGTGCTGTAATGACATTTATTTTCTGCTATTTTGCTACAGCCCAAAATTATCTGTGGAGGCGTTTGTTGTTGAAACTTCTGTATTCTGTATTATTCTTTAGACGTATAGTACATTTTTGCACACTTTTTTTCTGAATTCTGCATTATTTTGAAGGGTGGAACATCCCCTATGAGTTTAATGAGTCTGATCTGAGGATCAGTATAAGGCAGATCCAGATGTTCTTGGAGGAATATGAGCAGGTTCCATGGGAAGCCCTCAACTATCTTACAGGTGATTGATGTCAATATATCTGTTGATATTGAGATATTATTGAACCACTTATAGTGGGATGAAATCACACATGAAATATTGGTAACCTTAGACCCTTTATTTGTCTTTTTAGTATGTTTGTGTGGCTTTAACATCTTATTCAATCATCAGGTGAGTGCAACTATGGCGGCAGGGTAACAGATGACAAAGACAGGCGTCTGCTGCTGTCTCTTCTCTCCATCTTCTACAATCCGGAGATACTCAAGCATGACCGCTATATAGTGTGTGAGGGAGATCTGTACTGTGTCCCACCACCTGGATCTCATCAGGTACTGTCTAAGCCCTGCTGTTTTTCTTTCCCATTTTCAATGCTGTTACAATGCTGTAAGCCTAATTGGTCCTACATCTGATCAGTCAGCGAGCTGACATTCATTTAAACATTTATCTATAACTACATATATCTACAATTGTAATTTTCTGCCAATGTAGTTGATGCTCTTCGACTGAATCTTTTTATCCTAGAACTTTGTGGACTATATTCGCAGTCTGCCAATCCTGGCAGACCCTTGTGTGTTTGGACTTCATAGCAATGCCGACATCACTAAAGACAATCAAGAGACCAATCAACTTCTGGATGGAGTATTGTTGACTCTACCCAGGCAGACAGGAGGTGCTGGTAAATCTCCTCAGGTTTGTATTGGTTTCATTTGGGTTGTAGATCATTATTTGATGCAAAATTAATTAATCTAGTATGCAAGCACCATGTTGTCTGTGGTCATGTTGTATCTGTTTGTGTTGTAGGAAGTAGTAGATGAACTTGCTGATGACATCTTGTCCAAGCTTCCTGCAGACTTTGACGTGCAAATGGTGATTGAGAAATACCCAGTTGTGTATGAAGAGTCTATGAATACAGTTTTGAGACAGGAAGTCATCCGATTTAACAGGTAACAGCCAAAGGTACTGTTGGGAATTGATTTCTACAATGTGCTCAACTGATGCTTCATCATATTTATCACCCCTCTTGATAGACTTATACCAGTGGTACGAGTCAGCTTGGTCAACATACGCAGGGCTATAAAGGGTCTCATTGTTATGTCCTCTGAACTTGAGGATGTTTACAACAGTATGCTGGTGGGCAAAGTGCCAGCAATGTGGGCATCCAAATCGTACCCATCTCTCAAGCCACTTGGCGGCTACGTGATTGATCTATTAGCCAGGCTGCAGTTCCTTCAAGTAAGATGAATGGTTACTTTAAGTGACGCATTCCTTTCTAGTTAAGATAAATGGAGCAAGAATGAGTGAAAAGTGTTGTCTTAAACCATGTTTGACATTTGCCCCGATAGGACTGGATCGATGTTGGCCCGCCTATAGTCTTCTGGCTCTCGGGCTTCTATTTCACCCAGTCATTTCTCACTGGTGTATCTCAGAATTTTGCTAGGAAATACAAAGTCCCTATAGACTACATCGGCTTTGAATTTGAGGTATGTGCTAAGGCTGAGATACTCACTGCACACTAGTCTTTTTCACGTACATTTCAAATTCATCTTTGTGCTTTGCTTTGTTTTTCAGGTGACAAAGTATGAGACCAATGTAGAGGAGAAGCCAGAGGATGGGGCGTATGTTAAGGGCCTTTTCCTGGAGGGTGCACGTTGGGACAGGGAGACGATGGCCCTTGGAGAATCTTTCCCAAAGATTCTATTTGACACTTTACCCATCATGAAACTCAAGCCCGGGGAAATGGCCAATTTTAAGCACCAGGACATTTATGTATGTCCTGTTTATAGAACCAGTGCTCGACGAGGGACCTTGTCCACCACAGGCCACTCCACCAACTATGTCATGTCCATTGAGTTGCCCTCAGACAAACCTCAAAAACACTG
Source organism: Carapus acus (assembly GCA_900312935.1). NCBI lineage: Eukaryota > Metazoa > Chordata > Actinopteri > Ophidiiformes > Carapidae > Carapus > Carapus acus. The sequence goes on along the minus strand of OMPJ01008603.1, from coordinate 22,283 downwards.
GATTAACCGCGGGGTAGCATGTCTCTGCCAGCTGGATGATTAATATATATATGCTGAAGAAATGCGTGATTACAATCAAAAATTATAAAGATATTTCTTAATGTTATAGTTAAGGTATTAGCCATAGTTGGTTGAAGTTGTGTTTTCTCAATACAAGGGAATACATAAAAGCAAGCAAGAAGACAACTATATCAGCACAACATTAGTTCACAATCAGTTCCTCAGTGCTTTTCTCTGGCTGACAGATGGAGTAGAACAATGCTGTTCAAACTTTTAGTGAATCAGAATCAAGAAGGCCAGATTTGGTAATGTCAGTATACCCAGTGCCTGTGAGCCCTGCTTTTTAAACCAAAATAACTGCATACAAATCAAATTTTATGCAAGTTTTGCAGTTTTGAAACTTGATATTTTTACATCATCGAATAAAAGGATGCCAGAGGAATGGAGGAGCAGTGTCCAGGTTCTGATCTTTCAGAACAAACGCTGATGTGCAAAGCTGCAGTACCTACAGAGGTGTTATAAAGAGTCATGTGAAACAAATATGGGAGAGAATGATTGAAACTAAGTTAAGGCAAGAGGTTGTAATTTCTTAGCTGCAGTATGGTGTCATTCCTAGAAAACATACCGCAAATCAGGGGCGGAACTTAAGTGGGGCTGGGGGGACAGCAGTCCACACACCCGTTGCCAACTCACAGACCATCGTGGAAAGATGCCCCCTCACACCCGTCGACAACTCACGGATGACCGCGGAGGAGGTGCCCGGTCATGTGCCCCCGCCCCTGGCACTGATTTGTTCCGTCACTGCATCAAATGCCATTATTTTGCAATGAGAATAGTGATGTGGAAGTGAATGTGGAAGTGTAGTTGTGGTTGTAGAGAAATCAGATGAGAAGGCACGACTCACCAACCATTGGTGGACCTTATCAGGGCGGTAGATTATCTTGCACAAGGTTGCAAAAAAAAAGAAAAAAAACTTTTGTAAAATTATTTGTATTGTACTTTCAATAGCATTCTGGATGTTACTCCCTCCTTCGTCTCAGTCATGAATGATTCACATGCTTGTCTTTACTGATTCAGTGAGATGTGGAACTACCACACGGTATGATTGTGTAATAATTGTATATACATATAAAATGTAATTTTTAAGTTAACATTAAATGTTTTGTATGACAACCGCCCCCCCACCCCCGATCCATGGAAGCATCTTCCGCTGAATGGTTTGGGACAGCTGTGATTGGGTATCGAGAGAGGCATTGTGGAACTGTCATGAGTAGTAGTCAACACCTGCAATCCAAGAAATGACCATTGTGCCCTCATGTTTTCTTACTGTCAAGTTTACTTATCTTACAAACTATCTTACATTGTGTGCATGCAGAACTTTTAGTTTGAGAGCCAAACACACGACATCCAACACCGTCAATTTCGATGAGTTTAGCGACTTGACCACCACCAAGCATACACTGCCCCCTTGTGATCACACACTGCGAACGGAGATATTGAGGCTTGCACAAGAGTCCAAGAATTATTTTTAATTATTTTAAAATCTTATCAGACAAAGAGACATAAGTTAATGATAAAGAAAAAATTGGAAATTGGATGTGGATTTTGCTGTGGATATGTAAAATTACAGCATTCTACAGGATCCAATTTATTTTAATTATTCTAATTGTTTTCAATTATTATTAAACTGTAAGATGTCAAAGATAAAGCTGTCAGGTGCCAGGAAAAGAGGCGATAGTGAAGGTTCATGGATGCAGTGAAAGATGATAACAGAGGGGTTAGTGTATGACTTGAGGATATATAGAATGAGAAATTATGGAGACAAATGGAGAGAAATTACCCCAAAGCAAAACAGACAAAAGAAGACACAGAAATGAATAATTACGCCTTTTAGTATGCAGATGGTTTAGTCAAAACATGCATGTATTGACTACATTGACTACTAATGCCGATGCGCCTACCTGCAGAGGTACCTCTGCCCTAACTCAGCTCAGGGGCGCTTCAGAAAGAGGCAGCCCCCTCACTCTCTGGGAACCTCCGGAGGAAGTGCATACTTCCGTGTGAGAGAAAGAGTGAAAAACCAACGAATTTCCCCATGGGGATTAATAAAGGGTACATTATTATTATTATTGTTATTGTTATTATTATTAATTAATGTATTAACTGCAATTGCCATCAGACCAGGACAGTACTCAGAGACATCCCGGCTAAATGGAAAATGTCAAAAGTCCAAAATAATGATCAAACAGAGCTAAATTAGTGAACAAACAATGAGCCAGGCACAACAGTTTTCTGAGGATGTGGATTTTGCTGTGGATATATAAAATTACAGCATTCTACAGTATCCAATTTATCTCCATCGTTAACTTATGTCCCTTTGTCTGATAAGGTTTTCAGTTTTGCACACGTTAGAAAAATGTTTGAGGAAAGATTCATGGAAGAGGATATAATTCTTGCAAGATGGGCAGCTTCTCCTTGGCTGGCAAAACGTTGCTATTTTCTCTCAGCATGATGATGACTTGATAAAGAATCTTCTTACTGGAGTTGCGGCATCAATTAAATTCTATTCGATTAACTTTCATTTGTACAGCACCTGTTGCCAAGTGCTTGCTAGTGTGGGAAATCTTGGGTCTGTATGTAAATGTTATAGATTTTGAATATTGAGGCGTTGAGCTCTACCTGCTCCATCTTAGAAAGCGTCTTGAGATAGTAAGTGTTGATGCCATGTTTATGCCTATGCTGGAAGATGACTATGAAAATCTAGTCAACCAAAATTAAACAGTGTAAGTCCCTCTGTTTCATTGTAACCTTGCATTCAGGATGGCATCATTGCGCCACAAAGAACAATTAGTTAAGTTCTGTTTATATCAGTTACAGCAAAGTATTACAAAGTCACATGAATACATTTCATTGGAGCAGAATATAGCAAACCTTGGTCTGCCATTAAAACTTATCAGTTTGCCATCAACAGTCAACAGTCGATCAACAACCAAAATGCCACGACAGGTACCACTGAAATGCATGCTTCACGGTGCATTTGGCATTAAATTTGTATAGCTTCGGTTCAACGTGGCCCTTTTTGTCACAAACCCTGAGCTGACATTTGAGATTTGAGATTAGATACAACTGTGTGTGGATCTCAGCCACAGCTCCAGTGCGCAGTCTCGCACAACGGGAGTGACCCCCTTTTCAGTCCCCTAGTCTGAGAAGTCTGTCATGCCTGATGGTATTGTTTGATATGGCAACGATATGGAGCTGAGCGCTCCGCTCCCTGTTGTAGCAATGCGGATCGAGGGAATAGTGGGATTGAGAGGAGGATGTGAGGAAGGAAGAAGCGACAATGTGGACTAAGTTGGACGCGTGCAGACACCTCTCCGCCAACAGATCACAAACCGGGCATCACTGTGGATAGAGTCTGGACGTGGATGAGAACGGTTGTACCGAACTGCGTTCGAACTGCGAGTGTTTCAGTGCATGATGGGAGGGAAAGAGGAGGGTTGGGGACAGATAATCCACTGGTGCGACCTCTGTAGAGACCACCTCAAGGAGGGAATCGGGAATACAAAACCAAAATCACGATTACCTGGATTTTTGTGCGTGCGTAAAATTCTTCCTGCAGGGGTCTCAGTTGCTTTAGTAGGTGTTAAGAGTTCACAATCGCTTTGATATTTTATTAATCGATTAAGAATAGATATCGCTACCACAGATGCTCAAGGCCTATATGGTCAGGCGCTCACGCTCTGACACGTATAAGGTTATCGTCCAGCGAAAGAAGAGAAATAGGAGGGAAATAGTATATTGAAAAGTGTATAAAACATCGAAAACGGAATCCCCTAGAAATTACAAGACAGAAGCGAACATCGTTGCTCTGATCACTTCGCTGCTTTGCGACAACAGAGAAGCAAACTACTACTTGAACAGCGGAAACGAAGGTCGGTTTGCGGAGAACTGCATTTGTTTTGGTCGCAGTTGTTTACAAAATCAAACTCCGATTTAATTTGGTGACCAGACACGAGAATCACGTCATACATGCTGATAGGGGCGTTAAGGTTTAGAATGAAAAAAATATAGAAGATGGCTTATGTTTTTTCCTTAGTTTTTAGGGAAGCTGGAACACTTTGGGAAAATCATGAGATGGAAATTACCTCTACTATACGGAAGTGTGGTGTTTTGGATCCCTTTCTCTCAGTGAGTCGTTGAAAAGTCTCGCTTAGTTTTACATGTTTATTCGGAATTTATATTTCTTATGGGTGCGCTTTATCAGGGTAATAATCATTCGGAGGAACGATTGAGGGAGATTTAAATGTGGGTTATTCAAACTTCAACAGATTTCAATCTAACAAGGACAATACTTGTATTTCAGTTATTCAAAATCAGTCCCCCTGTTTCCCCCGTTGTCGACCGTTTTTTGAATTACTATCTGAAGTATTGCAATACATTTGGTTGGCAAGTATTGTCTTGAATTCAAAGTCGGAGCTATTCTTTGTTACCATTCCACAAGGTAGCGCTATCCATCTGCTTCGATGACGAGCTCGCAACTGCCCCTTGTATGAATTAAAAATAAACTTTCAGCACAATATAAAAAAAAGAAAGTAAGAGACTATCAGTTATTACTCGTGTACAGAAATTACGTATTGCGTGTTTACCATCGTTCGTAGTGATAAACGACAATTAGACCAGGTTCGTTCAAAAACATTACATCTTACTACCTCACCGGACAAACCATAACCATGGTGAGACATCTTGATTCTTTGAACGCATTAACACATCATTGCGTTGCTTCACATAAAGTAGATCGAAATGGGACAACTGAGGGTGAAAAAGATTGTCGGTCTTCTGTAGGTTTTTTTTTTTTTTTTACTTCATCGCTTTATACGAATACTCTCACAATCGCCGAAGGTGTTAGTACTGTGCATTTATATACTACCGAGTTTGCTGTTTTTCTCATAGGCAGCAATTGAATGACGTTTTGCGTCAAATTACATTTCTCACAAATGCACCCAAGTAGTCGACGCCATCAGTCACTCGTGTCCATTCAACATGACTGCGTGACGCCATAATTCTCTATAAATTGAGTAAACGCTTCCGTTTTAATGCGGAGGTTTTTTTTTAAAGCTTCGTTAATGCTCCTTCCCACAACCAGCAAAAGGCATGTATCAATTCACATATTTCGTCGTCAGCGTCGAGTCACGGCATTAACAATCAATTTGTGGTCCTGCATTGCTTGAGAGAATTTTTCCACCATATCATTGTGATAAAGAGAAACCTGTAAAGCAATTCAACCACGTTTACAAAGTCGTACATCCTTCGCTACAGATGGAGGATGACCCTTTCGACCATACATCTTACCCAAGAGGACGCCCCCTTCCATCGCCAGTGCCTGAAACCTGTTTCGTAGCCGAGACATCTGAGCTACGCCAAGTGGGGTTTTAACAGTAGCGGCAGTCTTGTAGCACAGCATAGTTGTTGCACTTTAACTCATTCTTGAAACATGTCATATTTCCTCAGACTGTGTTCAGACATGCTGATTACCCACCAATTCTCCAAACCAACTCCTTGACATTAGCAGTCCCCTACAAGGAGCTTCATCACTTACACACTCCCGAATCCAGGGATAGTTGGCCGGAGCCAAGTGAGAGAGACCTTGAAGCAAGTATAAGTGAACTGAGTAATGAAGGTGTCAGAAGTTGCAGAGTCCATGGAGTTGACGTTTTGACTTTATTTACGCAGAGGTATCTGCACTATATCACCACTATTCCCAGTTCTGTGCTGGCCCCTCAGCCACCAGAGCAGATGATGAAAATCATGCAGTTGCTGCCACCTGTCACAGCTGAAAGCAGCAAAGAAACCCAAGACCTGATGCTGAAACTGCAAGAGGAGGTCAAAAGGGAGTATGACTTCAGTCTTAAGAAGAGCATAGGTACCAGACTCGAACAAACAATAAAAAGAAATATTTGTTTGAAGTGATTTACCGTTGTCTTGTTAAGACAAGAAACAGAGCCTGTTTTAAATGAAACTGAGGCTTGATCTTGCAAAAGAGTTGGAAATTTGAAAAGATGGCTGCCACCTAACCTATGTTAGGAGTGTTGATACTACCTGGCTACTTTGCTGTAGCAAAATATGAACTGTGGAATATGAGCTGTGTTGTTTGCTTGAACTTCTCTGGAATATTTTAATCAAACAATATTCCTACACACTTTTCAATGTACCGTCTTTATTCTCCGTCAGTGGACTACATTCTTATGGACCCTTCAGAGCGCGAGCGCCTGTCCATATTTAGCATCCCGAAACCCTTTCCAAGGAGAATAATCAGGGGCCCAGTACCATGGGGTGCCAGCTATAAGGAGGCCCATACTTGGCTTAGTGAACATCTGCTTACTGTCAACCAAATTATGGTTCAGCTACAGACGTCCTGGCTCAACAGGTGAGGTGAAAATACTGAAATCAGTTGTCCATTCAGCAATCATGAGGTTAAAGCATGGATTGCGCTATGCCTCCGTTTCTTGACTTCTTGACTATATTTCAGATTAGGAATAAACCGCGTTGCTCATTTAGTCAGCAATCATGGATTTCATCCTTAATTCTTCATTCAGTTTGCAAAGAGGGAATTTTTTAGTGACAGTGCTTGGAAGGGGTGTGGCACGTGGAGACTGCAAGGTGCATGAAATTGTTCAGAGGCTCTATAGATTTATGTATATTGTGACTGTCAAAAGTTCATCACAGGTACAGCCTACCACAACAGAAGGGAGACATTCAACAATGTTGGGACCATAGTTTGAGGCATTGGTGAAGATGTTGTCAGTCTGTTTTTTAGTCTTGACCAGGGTTAGGGTTAGGTCCATGCCAAGGTTTCAACCGTGATCCACATGTTGCCCAGGAAAAATAGGGTTTCTCACAAAAGTCGTCTGTCTAGGTTGTTGTCACTGCAAATGTGCTGTAGAACACTTTTTAGGCATTGCTAGGATATGATGATGGTGATATAGAGCTAAGTATCTGCTCCTGTGGCCCCTGGAAACTGCAGCCACAAGGCCTTCTTGTTATTTCAGCCACTTTAGACTGTGATTTCATACTGTTGAATTGATGCTTAGTATGGTGCATGCAAGAGCAGGACACTTTAGTTGTAATAAGAAGCAAAACAGATATGGTTACAAATCCTTTTGTGTTTGTCAGGTTTTCATCCCTAAGGTTTGTCAGAGTGGATGACCTGTTATCTTCTGGCCTACCTCTTCTCCCATCTGTGTTTGAACAGCTTATTCAGAGACAATGTCAAACCACCAGAGACGAACTGGTGAAGGGGTGAGTAAATTCTGTCTGACATTGTTTTTGAACGCTCAGCTAGGAAAACACATCTGTTTGACCGACCGCCCAAAGATTGTGTCAAGCATTGATTATAACACTGTGTCTCCAGTTTGCCTCTACCATCTAGATAACATTTAAAACACAATCCCTGAGCTGCTTCTGGCTGTTGGCTTATCTATTGTTGGTGTTTCAGGTGGCTTCCGCACTGTGCGTCACTGTTTGTTACTTTCAAGGACCGATGGATGCCTCTTGTCCCTCCAGCGAGGGTCCATGAGTTCTTCAACTGTGTGTCAGCTCTAATGTCTATACAGCTCCGGAGCCTGGTCATGGATTCATTGCAAGAATTGTTAGAATTCTTCACCATATACAAGGTTTGTTGCGGAGTTCTCTACTGCTTTGCTGAACCAGTGCTTTGACATTCAAGTTTAAGGATATGTGGACACGGCTCATATTGAATGCATTTTCATTTTCTGTATGTTGTGTGTTCATTAGGAAGGCAATGACTTTGGGGAAGTGTTCGATGAGATGAAGTATGTTCAGCCGCAGGTGCTACAGGTCAAGCTTGAGGTGGAGCAGACCATCATCATCTTAAAACCAAGTTTGCAGGAATGCTGGGAGTTCATCCACAGATCTTTTATGGAAATCATCAAGAGTGCCCAGAAGATCCCAAGGGTACACAATGTTCTCCCAGCACTAACCTCTCAACTTGATGTTGTGCTTTGCAAAGGGGGGAAGTTAACATTGATATGCTTTCAGTGCAATTGACATTTTTGTTTGGCCAGGTGGAGTGCTATGTTTTCCCAGATATCAAGAATGTGTACCTACGCACAGTAGGTCAAGAGGAGTCAGTTGTTGCAAGTATAATCAGCACTGCCAGGGACATTTACAACACAAACATAGTTGGACCTGAAAAGTACTTACACACGAATCTAGTTAAACATCCTCTATATTTTTTAGGTAGATAACTGAAACAAACCTTTTCAATTCCTAGGTATTTGGTCACGTATGAGAAATACAGCACTCTGTTGGACAATTCAGCCAATGAGGAAATTACATCATTCCTCAATGAGGAGCACTCATTGTCAGAGTTAAGCAAGGTAACTACAGCTCTCATTACTCAATGTAGAGAAAGAGGACAATCCATTTGCAAATGATTGGCAGCCATTGTTTTCACTCTCAGAAAATTGAAGTCTTTAATCAGTTGTGGATGGAGATGGCCTCACTCCATGTTACAGTGCCACTTTCCATGTTTTGCCTATATGCTGGCAATTTGAATGAAAACTTGCGTGACATCACCAAGAAACTGAAAGACAGGATCATCACATTTGAGGTGGACGAGAATCGAGAGTTCAACAACAGGTTAGATGAAGTCCTCCATTCGCTTTGCAGGTATTCATTGTGTGTTTGAAACTTCAAACATACTGAATAAGGTACCCTCTTGGCAGAATATGTCGGCACTATGAGGAGATTGCAGAGACAGCTCGAAGCACTCCAAACAATACAGATGAGTTAGTGTCTCTGAATGAGTTCATCAAACAGACCAGCGAGGTTACCCTTCACCAGCTGACAGATGAAATTAAGGAAGCAACTGACCGCCTTGTCTTCCTGCTGGATTATGCCACATTCTCTTGTATGTGAGATCCCTTATAATCCAAATGCATTGCACAGATACATTCAGACAGATTTTTTATTTTGATTGAAGGATTGACTTGAGCTAGAATGAGGACACACGTGTGAAACATAATTACGTCAAAACAGCCGTTTCAGTAATTGTGATGCTTTTGATGTGTCTTAACCTCCTTTAGCTGATGACGTCAGGCTGAACTCCACTGTTGTGAATTGGCCCAGACAGGGCATCACTGAGCTTGAAGAAAGCAAAGCTCGTCAAGCCACCAGGAGAGAGCAGACAGAGAGGCATCTGGAAAAGAGGTTGAAAGATTTTCTTTGGTTTATCACATGCTATCACAATATCAGAATATAAGACACAGAAAAATGCCCCAGAAATGTTTTGTCAGTCACGTCAAAAGCAACCACACAATGTGAGTGTGATTTTGTTTTGGGGTGTTTTTCAAGCAGTTTTGCATTAGAGAAGCACTCATTCCAAAACTGAAATTACGAGCCTGGTTGCTCAATGCTCTCAATGAAGCCATGTGACTAGAAATGTCTTTGTTCCCTTCAAAAGATGTTTGATAGAACAGAGTTAATATCCTACATATTTATGTGTCCATTGTAGGATATTTGATTTGGAACAATCACTACAGGATGTGAATGGGGAAATAGAGTCCTATAATGACAAATCTGGGATGACCACTAGTGAGATGGAGATCAATGTGAAGAAGCTCTCTCATCTCACTGCTAGGCTTAATGCTGCCATGGCTGAATTGTCGGTAAGAAACAGAGTAATAGAGTTGCAATGTAAATAGAGAGACCTAGAAAACACATTATAATGTTTATGTTTTATTTTGAGTTTTATTTGAAACAGTTGACATAGTTCTTCCGATCACTGTGTTCAGTGGTAATTTGGAATGTTGTTTCCACAGGATGTAAACCGAGAGCAGATTTTGCTAGAGATTGAGGAGAGCCAGTTTCCTATGCTGCAAACTCTAATAGAGAAAAAGGGGCCTCACGAGGAGCTCTGGACCACTGCACTCAACTTTCACCAGAGGGCTGATGTTTGGATGAATGGTTGGTATCACATATTGTTGTAGATTGCAAACATCATGACTAGGAGCACAAAAGGTAAATAATCAGTAAATACTAAGATGCATTTCACTGGATGCAACATCTTCCATTCCCTTTTGTCTAGGGCCCTTTGCACAACTGGACTCTCTGGAAATTACTGATGATCTGGCAACAATGTGGAAGAACATGCACAAACTGGGCAATGAATTTTCCAAATTTCCTGGGCCCAGCAGTGTGGCTATGGCCACTAAAGCAGACATAGACAGCTTTAAGCAACACGTACCCATGCTGACAATCATCTGTAACCCTGGAATGAGAGAGCGACACTGGGAGAAGGTTGGCATATTGCCATCATTAACCATTTAGGACAGGAAATGAATATTTTGAATTTGCCATGTGTCTTCTGCTCTTTCATTTTCATCAACGTGTCTCTTTATAGATCAGTAGTATTGTGGGTTTTGAAGTTAAACCAAATGAAAATAGTTCAATGAAGGACATGCTTGACCTGGGACTCGCAAATTTCTCTGACAAGTAAGACTGCAGGCTTTCAAGTGCAGAGAGAGGACAGTCATAATGAAGTGACCCAATCGGTGATGGTCATAGTTTTGTGATGCATTGGACTTTCCCTGAAATGCTGTTGTCTTTTTACTTCCACAGGTTGGATGAGGTTGGTGCATGTGCAAGTAAGGAGTACTCCTTGGTAAAAGCCCTTGACAAGATGAAAGGCGAATGGGCTGATCTTTTTTTCACTTTCACGCCCTACAGAGATACGGTATGATTACTGAAAAGAGGAACGAAAGACACACTTATATGAGTTGCCCATGAGAGAAATTACTGTTTAACATTCTGTTGTATCTCTGATACATAATTCGAATACCATGCACAATGGGAGAGGGATTACAGAGTCGGGGCTGCAAGCACTGAGTTGCTTCCCGAGAGGGATTGGATTAGGTGTTGTGCCCAAGGGCACTATGGTAGTACTTGAACATTTTTGGTCTGGGAACCAAAAGACTTGAACTAGCCGTCTTTTGGTCCTCAGACCAAATCCATTACATTCTGAGCTACAGCTGTCCCAAGAAGTACATTAATACATACTGTGACAAACACAACATATACAATCACATATTCCTCTGTACATTTTTTCTCCAATGTTTGCAATGCCTTGGTACAAAGATGCTCTGTTTTAGGGAACCAGTATTGTGGCCGCAGTGGATGACATCCAGCTGCTTCTGGATGACCACATCATTAAGGCACAGACCATGCGAAGTTCACCTTTCATCAAGCCAATAGAGGTTGAGTGTAAGGTACGACAGTACAATACAAATGACATTTTTACTGCATGTCATTGTAATACTACTTAGAAATGATTGTCTCAGCATTAAGTTAAAACAGGCCCTCATCAGACTGTCACAGCTCATTCATTCTCAACCTTCAATGATCCTGTATACATTTTTTTAGTATTTTCCATGATTGTTCCGTAGGCATGGGAGGAAAAGTTAGTCAGTATGCAGGACATCTTGGATTCTATGTTGAGGTGTCAGGCTACTTGGCTGTACCTTGAACCAATCTTCAGCTCTCCTGACATCATCGCCCAGATGCCTGAGGAGGGTCGCAAGTTTGGCATTGTGGATGGCTACTGGAAGAAAATCGTGGCTGAGGCGGTGAGGTCATCAGTAACATTTCCTTACTCTATCGTCAGACTAAAGGTCAGACGAAACTGTTTTGTTTGACGGAAATGTTTGAAGTTGACAATGTCCCGTACACATGCATTCACCAATGCAGGTGAAAGACACACATGTGTTAGTGGCTACAGGCCAAGACAACATGCTAGGCAGGCTAGAGGAGTCCAATGTTTACCTGGATGAAATCCAAAAAGGCCTCAGTACCTATCTGGAGAAGAAGAGACTTTATTTTGCAAGGTAACTCAAGTCACTGATTCTTAAAGTAACACCACATGGAAGATGTGGCTAAGAGATGTGACCTCAGCATTTGCTAGAAATATAACAACATTATGTAATGTTTTGCTTCAATACTATGCTTTATGCAGATCATGACAAATTGAAATTTCAACTACAGTGTTCTTAGTAATGATTTCAAGGGGTTTGTTTGCTTACTGTACAGACACACACAGCTTGTGGAATCAAAACAGTTGTTGTCCATCTTAGGGACAAACATGGGAGCATTTGTTAAAGGCTTCAATAGGAATGCAAGATTCATTGAATACAAACATTAACTGTTTGTTAATTCAAAATAGAATTCAAAAATATTATGTAATTCCATTGTTCAGGTGGTGGGATTCATTATTTATTAGGTTGTGGTAGTAATATTTTCTATAAACAGATTCAGGCCATGTAGCTGTTTGGTTTGCTTTTCTGGTTTTGTGACTGCATTAACATTAACATCTGTGCATCATCACTCCAGATTTTTCTTCCTGTCAAATGATGAGCTGCTAGAAATTCTGTCGCAAACCAAGGACCCCCTATGTGTGCAACCACATCTAAAAAAATGCTTCGAAGGCATCTCCAGGCTGAACTTCACCGCAGAGTTGATGATCGTTGGCATGGTCAGCTCAGAAGGGGAGATTGTCCCCTTTACGGAACACATCAATCCTGCCCAAGCCATGGTACACATCAGATAGAGTGAATAATACTCTGACATTCTCTATTGATGTTGGTTTTAAACAACGATTTACATGCATTTTTTTTAGGGGATGGTAGAGAAGTGGCTGCTGCAGGTGGAGGGCATTATGCTTAAAAGTGTACAGGATGTCATCCATAAAGGAGTGACTGAGTATTCAGAGGTATGAGCTGAAATGTGCAGAATCAGATTACACTTCATTCTCACAGGAAACTACCAGGAGAGTCCATATTCTGATAAGCATTAATAACGAGAGTTTGAAATCAAACTGATATTTCTTTTGCTATTGGACAGCAATAATGCCAAAGAAAACAATGACATGCCAGAGACAAGGGTGTCTACAGGTTTTTAGTCTATTAAATACTGAAAATATATACAGGCAGACTAGAATTATTGTATCTTTATTTTTGTCCCTGTAGATTCCCAGAAAGCAATGGGTACTTAACTGGCCAGGCCAGGTTGTCATTTGTGCGTCCTCCATCTTTTGGACAAGTGAGGTGTCTGCAGCCATTGTTGCCAACGCTCTACCTGTAAGTTTTGATATATGCACATACATACACCTCTCTCTGGAAAATGCCATGATTTGGAATGCCATGAATGCCATGATTTGAAATACGTGTACACTTTCCACTCCCAGGATTATTTGGAGAAGTGTAATGCTCAGATTGCTGACATTGTGGAGTTGGTACGTGGAAAGCTGCCAGAAAGTGCACGGAAGACACTTGGTGCTCTAACTGTGATTGATGTTCATGGTACTGATCTTCAGTTTGGCATTTAAAACTGTCTGATTATGATTGGTTTTCTTTCCCTGTCTTCCCAGAGATCAGATTGTTTTGTGCATCCCTGCTAAGTCCTTGGTTACTTTAAATGAACTGAACTTTCAATCCCAACGAGAATGTACAGTGTGCAGTATAGTTGAAATGTTTGACATATTCTTTGCAGCTCGAGATGTTGTTGCAAAACTGGGCGAAGATGGTGTGTCTTCGCTGAATGACTTTGACTGGACGTCTCAGCTGCGGTATTACTGGGAGGGAGGTGATGTTATGGTCCGCATGATCACTACCAGCATGAAGTACGGCTATGAATATCTAGGAAACTCCGATCGGCTGGTCATCACACCACTCACAGATCGCTGTTACAGGTAGGTCATTAGATGAGGTTGCTGCTGAACACTATGGTACAATTTGTTTTACTGTAGTGTTGTTGATATTCCATGCAATGTCAGTTAGTGCAATGGATATTGTCTGTGCCAGGACGCTGATGGGGGCTTTGAAATTGAACTTGGGTGGTGCCCCTGAGGGTCCTGCAGGAACTGGAAAGACAGAGACCACTAAGGATCTGGCAAAGGCTTTAGCTAAACAGGTAATTTGTGGGGCCTTTTAAAGTTTATGTATCACACGGTCTTGCATTTTACGAATATTTGACATTTTTGTCTCAACTTACTTGGCATTAATACAACCAACGTTTTACAGTGTGTGGTATTCAACTGCTCAGATGGTCTTGACTACAAAGCCATGAGCAAATTCTTCAAAGGTCTGGCCCAGTCTGGAGCATGGGCCTGCTTTGATGAATTCAATCGTATTGAGGTAACTGTCAACTTGCAATGTTTCCATGGTTTGTTGGCAAAACACAACACAACGTGTGTATGTGTGCCCTTCAAGTGAATGTGCTAACTAGATGTGTGCTTTTGTATATCACAGGTAGAAGTTCTGTCTGTGGTAGCTCAGCAGATTCTCAGCATACAACAAGCGATTGCCAGAAATTTGGAGACGTTCTTGTTTGAGGGGACAAAGCTACGTCTAAACCCTACTTGCAATGTGTTCATCACAATGAACCCTGGTTATGCAGGCAGGGCTGAGCTCCCTGACAACCTCAAAGTGTGTCACTGTGAATACATACATAAAAGATCCTAAATATCATAATGCGGTGTTAACTGTTTTTTGTTAACTCTTCCCATAGGCTCTTTTCCGTTCAGTGGCTATGATGGTACCTGACTATTGTCTCATTAGCGAGATTTCTCTCTACTCATTTGGCTTCATTGAGTCCCGCAGGTATGTGCAAACAATGAGAACTAGATTGAGAACTATTTTTTTGTCTACTGACAAAGCGAAACTTCTCATTTCCCATTTGTTGAAAGTCTGGCCCAGAAGATTGTGGCGACCTATCGCTTGTGTTCTGAACAACTATCATCCCAGCACCACTATGATTATGGAATGCGAGCTGTGAAGTCTGTCTTGACAGCAGCTAAGAACTTGAAGCAGAGGTACACAGATGAGGACGAGAGTGTGCTGTTGCTCAGGGCTCTGATGGATGTAAACTTGGCCAAATTCCTGGCTCAAGACGTTCCACTGTTTGAGGTAACAAATGTCAGATTATCTGATTATTCTACTGCTATTAGTTTAGTGTTGTTTTACATCTTGTTCAGTTGAGGCCTCTGTGTCTCCCTTACAGGGTATCATCTCTGATTTATTTCCTGGCATTGTCCTTCCGAAACAAGACTATGGATATCTGTTCCAAGCCCTTGATGACAATATTGCTAGATTCAATCTACAAGCTGTCCCCTGGTTCACTGGTAAAATCATCCAGGTACCAAGAAAACTCATCTCCTCTTTCCAAACAAAGTATGGAATGGTAAAATTCTCTGCCGAATTCTTTTCACTAGAATTTCGCTTGTCTTGTCAACAGATTTATGAAATGATGTTAATTCGTCATGGCTTCATGGTAATAGGAGAGCCTATAGGGGGAAAGACTTCAGCCTATCAGGTTCTTGCTGCTGCCCTTACAGAGCTTCACAAAGGTAAAAATATTAATCTGTCTGCACTATATTTTCAATATAGATGCATTACGGAGAAAGATGGGGCGCATTTTCTGATTATGTGTTTTAGTCTGGCGTTAAGGTTTGTGCTCTTGTCCTTCTCACATAGCTGACTTGATGGGGGAGTTTGCAGTGAATTTTTGCATCATCAACCCCAAAGCCATCACCATGGGGCAGCTATATGGCTCCTCTGATCCAGTGAGCCAGGAGTGGTCTGATGGCGTCTTAGCCACCTCCTTTAAAGAGCAAGCCTCTTCTACCTCGGATAATCGTCAGTGGATCATTTTTGATGGACCTGTTGATGCTGTGTGGATTGAGAACATGAATACTGTGCTTGATGACAACAAGAAGGTACTCTTTTTTTTTTTTACCAAAACAGAAGGTTACCAAATGCCTTTTTATTTCTGAATAGAAAGTACAATCTATAGATAGGAAAGAAAGGCAAAATATCTCTTGCTCTCCTCACATTTTCTATTCATTTGCACAAATGTAATTTTCTCAGTATTTTCATGGAATTGCAAAAAATACGTTTTCATTTCCCATTAACTTTCTCTTTCTCTTTGGTGTCAAGCTTTGTCTCATGAGTGGTGAGATCATTCAGATGAGCCCCAAGATGAGTCTGATTTTTGAACCTGCGGATCTTGAACAAGCGTCACCGGCTACTGTAAGCAGGTAAGCTCCTTGGACGTGCTGCTAAAACCAGTAATTTCCAAGGTTTGTTTTTCTCTTGAATCACGGAGAGGAAAACTTTATCTGAAGGTGTGGCATGATCTATATGGAACCGCAGCAGTTGGGCTGGATTCCTCTCAGAGACTCTTATATGAACACCCTACCTGATACTCTGGGCACAAAACATAAGGAGTTGGTGAGATGATGAATTCATGAATGTGATATTTGCTGTCATTAACTTTTTCACATGATTGCTTACAAATGTTGTCTTGTTTGTTCCTGCACCAATAGGTTGTGGATTTATTTGATTGGATAGTTCAACCATGTCTGAACTTTGTCGAGCTGAATTGTGTCTTTGTGGTGTCAACATCACCCACTCATTTGGTCTTCTGTCTGATGAGGTTGTACACTTGCCAGATGGGTCAGTAGAGAATCCTCTTTAATTATATATCTACTGTATATCTACATCTGCTTAGATGGATAGAGTATCTGTAAGTGAATGACTGCATCTCTGCCTGCTTGTCCATCTGGTGATGTCTCGTCCCTGGTGATGTGTTGATGATATGAGATGATTTATTGTATGCAGAATTGTATGTGTCATCTCTCTGTGTCATCTCCATCTTCATCCTCTCCCTATCTTTCTGTTCAGCATAATGCTACGAGTAATGTTAACTGCATTAATCAATCCATCCACCCATTTTATGCTTAGAAACATCCCTCTTTGCACACAGATGAAATTGCCAACTCAGGGATAGGTGGTAAACAGAAACTATCCAGCCAGACAATCACCTTGTGGCTACAAGCACTGTTCCTGTTTGCTGCTGTATGGAGTCTGGGTGGAACGATCAATGGGGACAGTCGCAAGAAGTTTGACGAATTCTTCCGCAATCTCATCATGGGCATGAATAGTGAAAACCCTCGCCCAAAGAGTATTACCCTCAAAAAGAATAACATCTTTCCAGAAAGAGGTCATCAGTTAATATTCATATAGATTTTAGCTGAGCCGGAGATGTTGACACTGATCTGAATTTCTAACTTCATTGTTATGTAGCATGACAAGTTTGAGTATATTTTCTGTCACAGCTTGTTGTCCAAACTGTGGTATTTTGCCTCTAAACCAGTGTGAGACAGGGCAACAGCTTTGTTGTCAGTAGTTCTTGAACTAGCATTCAAAATAACTCACAATAAGTCACATGTGTCAGATTGTCTCTTGCTCAAGTTTTTTTCTCTTGCTGGATGTTCCCTCACATCTGCATGCCACATATATTCACTGCTGCAGGCACTATATATGACTATTACTTTGACAAGAATGGACGGGGTGACTGGAGCATGTGGATTGATTTAATTGATACATCAGGTCCATCAGCTGGAATTCCTCCTAAAGCCAAAGTGAGAGGGTTCATTCAACACAGAATGATTTTGCCATTTAGTATTGTCAAATGTTTTTCATCTCCGTATATCCCCTTTTCTCAGGTTTCAGACCTTATAATCCCCACCACAGAGACTGCTCGTCAACTGTTTTTCCTCGAGTCCTTCATTGCCTACGAGATACCTGCATTGTTTGTTGGGCCAACTGGCACTGGGAAGTCATTGATCAACAACAGCTTCTTGGTGAAGCTGCCCAAGGACCAGTACACACCAAACTGCATCAACTTCTCAGCCCGCACCTCAGCAAATCAGACCCAAGAGATCATCATGGCCAAGCTGGACAGGCGAAAGAAGGGCACTTTCGGACCCCCCCCCGGAAAGAAGTCCGTTGTTTATGTCGGTGAGATGCATTTGTTATTCTGTCTCAATATAGCTCAAAGTTATGAGGGTATTCTAACACATGGACCACAGAGCATCTGTCACATGTATTACATCACACATCTTTTGGCCCTGCAATGGACTATGGACCTGTCCAGGGAGTACTCTGTCTCGGTCCCGTCTCAGCTGCGATAAGCTCCAGCAGACGGCTGCTATCCTAGTGAAGCTCAAGTTCAGGAAATAAGTGGATGAATTTTTTTGTCATCTTTCCCACATAGATGACTTAAACATGCCAGCTAAGGAAACCTATGGTGCCCAGCCCCCGATTGAACTTCTTAGGCAGTTGCTGGACCACCACCACTGGTTTGACAAGGACACTTCAAAAATGAACATTGTGGATGTGCTATTTCTGTCAGCAATGGCTCCTCCTGGTGGTGCAAGGACAGACATTACAGGTACTTGTGAGGGCACCGGCAAACACCCAATCCAGCAGTATTTCTGCTCTGTGAAGACATTAACAAAATGTTTATCACACCAGGACGCCTAACACGTCACTTGAATATCATCTACATTGATTCCTTTGACGAAGAAACTCTGACCAAGATTTTCAGCACCATTACAGATTGGCACTTTGGTAATGGGTTTGAGGGTTCTTTCATCAGGTAAATTGGTTAATACGCAAATAACACATACAGTTAGATTACGACAGTTTTGTAAGGAAAATCTTGCATATCACACTGCAGACTAGGTAAGATGATGGTCCAGGCCACAATGGCTGTCTACCGGGATGCCATGTTGGGCTTTCTCCCAACGCCATCTAAGTCACATTACATTTTCAACCTGAGGGACTTTGCTCGAGTGATACGAGGCGTACTACTTTCGCCTCCCACACACATGAAGGTAAACATCTCCATGAGCAGAGGCATATACAGTATGCATTTCCAGTATGCAGTGTATTGTGTTGATACCCAGTATCTTCATCTAAAGTGTCTTTTTTGATTATGTAAGGATGATGACAAACTGATCCGCCTGTGGATCCATGAGGTTTACCGTGTTTTCTCTGATCGGCTCATTGAACTTGAGGACAAAGAGAAATTCTTCAGTATTGTGAAAGAGAGGTGTTCAGAGTGCTTTGGGCAAACTATCGATGAGGTACATACATCCGTATGGCAGTGTTTTCTTCACAACTGAAAAATTATGACACAATATAGTGGTTGAGCATTTTAACTTTGTATTGAGGAACAAACATACTGTTATCTTTGTTACACATTGTTAATCTGAAGCCCTTTAATCCCAAATTGTATTTTTTTCAGCTGCTACAGCGTCTCAACCCTGGTGGACAGATAGTGGAGGAGAACATTCGTAACTTGTTCTTTGGTGACTATTCAAAGCCTAATGCAGACGTTAAGGCCTATGATGAGATCACAGACTTAACTGCCTTGCAACAGGTAATGGAGTTCTACTTGGATGAGTACAACCAATGCAGCAAGGCCCCCATGTCCCTGGTAATGTTCCAGTTTGCTGTTGAGCACATTTCCAGGATCTGCCGAGTCCTGAAACAAGACAATGGGCACCTCCTTCTTGTGGGCATTGGTGGCTCAGGGCGACAGAGTGCCACAAAGGTGGCCACCTTCATCACTGATTACGTCCTATTTCAGATTGAGCTTACTAAAAGCTATGGCATGTCTGACTGGCGCGACGACATTAAACGTATGATGCTTAAAGCGGGTACTGAAGGCAAGAGCTTGGTTTTCCTCCTAAGTGACAGCCAAATTAAGAATGAGGCCATGGTAGAAGACATGAGCATGCTTCTGAATACTGGCGATGTGCCTAATATCTTCCCCTCTGATGAACGAGCTGACATCATTGAAAAAATGCAGGGCATTGCCCAGCTTGAAGGCAAAAAGATTGATGCCACCCCTCTGTCCATGTACAACTTCTTCATTGACCGTGTTAAGGCTAACCTGCACATTGTCCTTGGTAGGTATCCTCCACATTTTGCTGTATTGCAGGAGATGCCTCTATCTCTGAAGTGTCATCATTGTAATGATGTACTTTATTCATCATATGAAGTTGTAATCATAGGCACCAATATGTCAATGATAATTCTGATTCAACAGCCATGAGTCCCATTGGTGATGCTTTTCGGAACCGACTCAGGATGTTTCCCTCCCTTATTAATTGCTGCACCATAGACTGGTTTCACGCGTGGCCAAAGGATGCCTTAGAAATGGTCGCTCATAAGTTTTTAGAAGATGTGGAGATGGACATGACCGTCAGATATTCGTAAGTTTGAAATTTAGCTTGGAGTCATAGTACATTTCCACTCTGCCTCGGTTATGTTGATATTCGTAAATTTTTATCTGGTGGATCAGAAGTGGGAGGACATGCAGATAGACAATAGATCAATATTGTTGTAAGGATGAACATTACTGGACTGTAATTGGTTGGTATTCTCCAACAATTTGTGACATGCGTTGTTTTTTTATGTACTGCTCATTTATTTTGTCTGATCTCAGAGTTGTAGAGCTATGCAAGACCTTTCAAACAAGTGTGAGCGAAATGTCGCAGAGGTACTTTGCCAGACTGAGAAGACACAACTACGTCACACCCACCTCATACTTGGAACTCATCCTCACTTTCAAGACTCTGCTCAGAGTCAAGAGGAATGAGGTTGACACAGCAAGGAACCGGTACATCATTGGTCTTGAGAAATTGGAGTGTGCTGCTGCTCAGGTGCTAAAATAACACACCAAATGTTTCTTAGGTTAAGGACATGACTTTTGATGCTATTTCTAGATGAATAATGCACCAGGTGGTCATCTAACCACAGGTTCTGTTCCCAGGTATCAGTGATGCAACAGGAGATAACAGCTTTCCAGCCTGTCCTCCTGCAGAAGTCTGCAGCGACTGATAAGATGATGGCTCAAATGGCAAAGGAGACAGAGGAAGTGGATGCGAAGAAAGAACTTGTCTCTGCTGATGAAAAAGTGGCCAATGAAGCAGCAGCTGCAGCCAAAGCCATTAAGGTGTCATCTTAACAGCTACTTTGGAGTCTTTTATAGTAATCCACATCTGTAATTAATGATAATGTCAGTTGTTGATTAACTTGTGATTAGTTCTCATTCCTATCACTCAATCTAATTCTGATTCAATTAACTATTTTTGATTCAATCTTTTAGGATGATTGTGAGGGTGACCTGGCAGAGGCCTTGCCTGCACTTGAAGCTGCGCTATCAGCCCTGAACACGCTGAAACCTTCAGATATTACAGTTGTTAAATCCATGCAGAACCCCCCTGGACCAGTAAAACTGGTTATGGAGGCCATTTGTATCATGAAGAGCATCAAACCAGAGAGAAAACCTGACCCAAAGGGTTCAGGTAAGTTCTCAATTTCTACAGAAAAAACCTTTGAACAATGTTTACTCAAAGAAAAAGTGTGTTCCTTTTTTTTTAACTTCATTATGCTAAGGCATGTCCACCAGAAATGATGGAAGGATATTTCTGAAAATGTTAATAATTGAGCTGAAATGCTGTGAAATTCCAATGAATTGTAATAATTTGTTCTAAGGTAAAATGGTGGAGGACTACTGGGGCCCATCGAAGAAGCTCCTAGGAGACTTGAAATTTTTGGATAGCCTAAAGACCTATGACAAAGACAATATCCCTGCTGCCAGCATAAAAAAAATCAGGGATAAATTCATTGACAACCCAGAGTTTCAGCCTGCTGTCATCAAAAGTGTGTCATCTGCTTGTGAGGGCCTGTGCAAATGGGTGCGAGCCATGGAAGTGTATGAGCGTGTAGCAAAAGTAGTCGCCCCAAAGAAAGAGAAACTGAAGGAGGCTGAAGATGAGCTTGCCATACAAATGGAAATGTTGGCTGTGAAAAGAGCAGAGCTGAAAGATGTTGAGGACAAGCTACAGAGCCTGAATGATGACTTGCAGGCAGCACTCAGGGACAAGAAAGAGCTGGAGGCAAAAATTGGTTTGTGTTCTCAGAAGCTAGAGAGGGCTGAGACTCTGATAGGAGGACTAGGTGGAGAGAAAGACAGGTGGACAGAAGCTGCTGCTCAACTAAAAATTAGGTACACTTGATCTTTTCTCTTCATGTTAATTGCACATATTTACCTTCCTGTGTCATAGTGTCTTTTGAGTGTTTTTTTTGTTGTATTGTGTTTTCTTCTCCACAGATATGACAACCTCACAGGAGACATACTACTCTCCTCTGGAATAGTTTCATACCTTGGTGCATTTACGGTGGATTATCGACGGACTTGTCAGCAAGAGTGGCACGTCTCGTGTCAGGAGAAGAAAATACCTTGTTCTGAGGAGTTTAGCATGACAGGCACGCTTGGAAACCAGGTAGCCATCAGGGCATGGCAGATAGCAGGTCTTCCTGTAGACTCATTCTCCACAGACAATGGCATAATTGTTT
>OMPJ01008602.1:0-16751 GCA_900312935.1 Carapus acus | reverse complement strand
TATATAAAACAGGGGTGCCCACATTTTCTTAACCAGTGCTGAATACAACACTTTTTTGGGTCCTTACCTTACTCTGTTGACTTGCACTGAATGGAACCAGCCAGAGACGCATTTTCTGGATAGTAGACACTGACCTGACAGCTACCAGACACAGGTCTCGAAATCTTTGCAGGAATTTCCCTCGACCGTGCTCACCGATTAGTAAACCATGCACACGGATTGCAAAAGCCGGGCGCACGATTTGCCGCAGCCTCCTCCTTCTTTTTTTTTTTTTTTACCCAGTGATACTTGCCGGGCTCCATACATCTGACATCAGCGTGCAACAGTAACTCAGAGAGTGGTCACAGTCTGCGTTATCCAGATGCACGCGGAAAAGCCGTCTTTGAGGAGATCTGGCGCGAATAGAACAGGAGATCTTCGTTGCCAAATCAATTATATCCTTTATGTTGAGCATTTTCGCGCATAGTGCTTGTTGGCGTATTATGCAGTAGTAATTAACGAAGTCCAGAAAAGTGTCGTCCTCCCGGCACTTGGCAATAAATCCATTCAAGCGGCCAACCATCGCGGGTGCTCCATCCGTGGTGATGGAGACCAATTTGAACACTGGGAGCTGAGTTTCCGTTTTTTTAAAAACTCAGCTTCCTTTTGGGAGCTGAGTGTCAATTTAGAATCTAAATTAAACGATAACTCGCTTGTAAGCAAGGAAGGTGCCGTTGTGTGCGCCTGTGCATACCTGTCGTTGTGCGCGCATGCGCATGCCGGTCTGTGTACATCTGCTTGACGCGGACTACCCACACTACCTTCGCGGTCGACTGGTAGACCGCGGTCGACGCATTGGGCACCTCTGACCTAAACCATCTTAAGACGGTTCTTTTGATGCCAATCAGTTCTTCTTGCCCCCGTAGAAGGACTTGATGGTCAATGGTGTTGAATGAGGCACTGAGATCTAGAAGAAGAAGCACAGAAGCCAGATCTTTATCAGAGGCGGTTAGGAGGTCATTTGTGAACTTCACCAGTGCCGTCTCAGTGCTGCGATGTATTCTAAAACCTGACTGAAATTCCTCATATAAACTATTGGCCTGCAGGTAGTCGCATAAATGTTTAGCGATAACTTTTTCCAGGATCTTGAAGAGGAAAGGAGGGTTATAAAAAGGTTAGAAACACTAACCCTAACCCTATCATCATGTCCACCATGAAGTGCAGTTTTTCAGCCAATCTGCCTGTTCCAGTTCAGGAAAGACAAATCCCATGCTAACCAGGAAAATGTGCTATAGTCAAGCAGCAAACCATTTCAGCACCTCACATTCCGAAAGCCACAGGACTTTGTCAATAGAATAATCTGTGTTTTTTACAGACTGGGATCACGTTCAATTCGTCTGATATTACGCGCAAGTGGTGGAACTGAGGTACTACACTTAGATCACAAATATTAGTTTAGTAACCATGCGGGTTACATGTATTTTCCAGAGAACAAGTCACACTTTTTCCATAGTTAGGTTGGGGGTGTGACTACACACAGATGCGACGTATATGTGACAATATTAAGACATGTATTGTCACATATTCATTATCATCACATTGACAAATGCTCCCCTCCAAGCTTTTTGGGATGAATAAATTGCATCAGCTTTTTGTGATAAAAAAGGAATTACAATTCTTTTTGGGAAATCCCATTCTTTTTCTAGATGTAAGTGTTAAATGCATCCTTCTGCTAAACCTATTTTCCTTTCACCTATTCTATTCTTATTGCTTTATTATGAAATATTACAGACAATTTTTATTCCTAAAGAAGAGGGATCTCCATGTTGTATTTCTTGACCTTGCCAATGCGTTTGGATCCATTCTCCACAGTTTCCTCTAGGCTTCCTTAGATTTCTTTCGGATATCTGAGACCATTAAGCACCTTGTCAAGTCCTACTTTCAAGATCTTCAGCTCTGCTTCACCACGCCAGACTTTACCACCACATGGCACCGCATGGAGATTGGCATAATGGCAGGATGCACCATCTCCCCATTGGCATTCACCATGGCGATGGAAGTCATTATAAGAGCCTCCAAGTGGGTGGTGGGCAGTGAGCATTTGGCATCCGGAATCCGGCTGCCGTCCATCAGGGCCTACATGGATGGCATGACAACCATGACAACAACAATACCGTGTACCAGGCGCCTTCTAGGGAAGCTTCAAGTGAACACTCACTGGGGCCAGAATGAAACTCAAGCCATCCAAATCAAGAAGCATCGAGCATTCTTCATCGATGAAGGACCTATCCCAACGGTCACAGAAAAGCCAATCAAAAGTCTAGGAAGATGGTAAGATTCAAAGCTGAAGGACTCTGACCAGGCACATGAACTCAGGCAGGAACTCATCAAAGGCCCGGAGATCATCGACAAATCCATGTTGCCCGGCAAGCTGAAAATCTGATGTTTACAGTTCGGATTACTGCCTCGCCACATGTGGCCGCTAACCATGTACGACCTCGCACTCACAAGAGTTGAGAAGACGGAGAGGATGATAAGCTCTCATGTGAGAAAGTGGTTGGGGGTCCCTCGATGCCTGAGCAGTGTTGCCCTGTATGGTCAGGGGCTACTCAAGCTGCCCCTCTCTAGCCTCACAGAGGAGTTCAAATGCACGAACGTGAGACTGGAGATGACCCTGGCAGAATCAAAAGACACTGTCATCTGAGCTGCTGCTCCAACTTTGGCATCAGGAAGGAAGTGGACGGCTAGGAACGCGGTACAACAGGCAAAATCTGCTCTCCACCACAGTGACATCGTGGGCCAAGTTGAACACGGAAGAGGTGGCTTGGGACTGGGTGAAAAGCGACCCTGCTGGAATACGGCAGCCTCTCGGGAGCGTTGGAAGATGGTTGTGGCCAAAGTCCGCCAACAGGAGGAGTCAAGCAGGTGTGCCAAGGCTGTGTCGCAGGTAAAACAGGGCCAGTGGATGAGATGGGAGAGTGTGGAGAAAAGAACCATCAGATGGAAGGACATGTGGGAGATGGAGGCAAGTAGGATACGTTTCCTCATCCGATCCACCTATAATGTTCTTCCTACCCCGACAAATCTCAACCAATGGGTGGGTGAAGATCCATCATGCCCCCTGTGTTCAACACCAGCTACACTCAGACATATCCTTGTTGGGTGTAAAGTAAGCCTCTCCCAAGGATGATACACTTGAAGACACAACCAAGTTCTTCAGTGCCTGGCCGCAACCCTGGAAAGCAGAAGAACCACCATCAATGCCTTGCCGCCCAGAGTAACCAACTTGGCTAACTCGATTGTGTTCATTCGAGAAGGGAAACGAAGACAGCGGAAGTTTCCAACAAAGGCCAGATTGGGTGAACTAGACAGACAGAGACTGGCAGCTGCTGGTGGATGTGGGGACACAGCTCACAGTTCCACCAGAAATAGTCATCACCAACCTAAGGCCTGACCTAATCCTGTGGTCCAACTCACAGCGCAGAGTGTTCTTTGTGGAGCTCACCATCCCTTGGGAGGATGCAGTAGAGGAAGCCTTTGAACGAAAGAAATTGCGCTATTCAGATCTTGCAGCAGAAAAAGAACAGAGGGGCTGGAGAGCAAAGGTCTGCCCAGCAGAAGTTGGATGTCAGGGCTTTGTGGCAACGTCAACTGTGAGGCTGATGAAAGACCTGGGAGTCAATGAACAAGTCCTACGCCAGGCCATCAAGGACCTATCCAGAGTGGCAGAGCGGTGTAGCCAGTGGCTGTGGCTGAAAAGGAAAGACCCTAGCTGGTCTCCCAAATAAACTACAGTAGTTGGGCAGACGCAGAGGGGGGTGTTTCTTGGACGCCAGAATACACGGTTGAGCCTATTGGAGACGTTGTGGGGTTAAATCAGCGAAACGTTGGTGAAAGTAGGAACCCCAGTGAAGTGTCTGTGCCGCTGTCTCAACATTGCAGTGCTCCAGTCTTCAAGTTTGCAGGTATGCGGTCAGGTGCAAACCCGGCTCAGGGAGTAGGACGCTCCTGCCATGCAGAGTCCCCAGGCACTTTGGATCTATTAACATCATGTCCTGTGTTTTTGAAATCACCATTGAAAGCTGTTGTAACAAGTTGTTTTTTATATGACCACCATTGTCCAATCGCATCTGCTCTGCCTGTGGCTTACTTGAGAAAAATTGGGCCGTCCTCTCGCAAAGCGTTTTCCCAATTGCTGTAATATTTCAGCA
This sequence comes from Carapus acus, assembly GCA_900312935.1. Taxonomy (NCBI): domain Eukaryota; kingdom Metazoa; phylum Chordata; class Actinopteri; order Ophidiiformes; family Carapidae; genus Carapus; species Carapus acus. The sequence continues at coordinate 12,561 of OMPJ01008602.1, read as the reverse complement.
TCCTCCTCAGCATTATCTCACATCATAAGAAACATTTTACTTCCCCTCTGTTCCGCCTGTTGTGTTTGCCGAATATCTGCTGGAAATTGTTTTTCCTTTTCCATCATCTTCGTAGGTTAGTGTTCACACTCTTCTTTCTTGGTTCCGACCTTCTGTTGACAGAATCTGTTTCATCAATTTCAGATTGGAGCTTCAAGTCCTTATGACACCGTATGTACCTCAGAGCTTCAATTTTTTTGTGAGAAACTTCCTCATTCGTTCCTCTCTAACGTGTCCTCGGTTTGCATGTAATTGTAATTTCTCCATCCTTCCTTCATCTTTCAGCTTTGAGGGTAGATAAATGCACAAATCCTTACACGTCTTGCTTGGGCCAGGTAGCCATCTTTTTGATTTCCATTGTGATCTTTTCCTGTGTTGTCAGTATGATAATCTACATGTACAACTTGAACACATTTTGTTTTTGGTAGGGCTGTAACTAATCTCCATATCTCTGCGTGTGACAGAAGATTCCCCTTTTGGCATTAGATGTAGATTTAGAGGATTTTTAGAGGTAGATTTAGTACTGATATCTATCAATATTTGGATCAATCCGACCACTGCTACTCCCTGTCTCTCTCTCTCTCACTCCCTCTTTCTTTCAACCCAACCGGTCAAGGCAGTTGGCCGTCCACCTTTCTCTGTTTACAGTTGATCTGTCTTCTAGGTTTCATGTATGGGATTTCCAGCATTATGGGTGTGACAAATATATGACCAATTTTGCTCAGCCCAATCCGCTTGCTCCATGACTGCTAAGTCCAGAGCAGTGGTCCTTAACCTTTTTGGAGGTACTGAACCCCACAAGTTTAATCTGAGCCCTCACAGAACCCTTGTCACAGTTGACCGAAAGTTGTCGCCAGGGGGAGGGGTGGTGGTGCTAGCGACAATATCTTTACTTGACCGAAAGTCGTTGACGGGAGGTACCGAACCCTACCAGTTTCATCTGCGCCTTCACCGAACCCTTGTTATACTCGACCGCAAGTTGTCGACAGGGGTTGGGGGTGGGTGCGAGCCACAATATTTTCGCTCGACCGAAAGTTGTCGAGTGGGGGGGGAATTTGGCTGCGACACGCTACGCAGGACCCCTGACACTGTGTCATTGAACCCCTGGGGTTCGATTGAACCCAGGTCAAGAACCACTGTTCTAGAGACTTTTTCACAAACCAGACTCCTCCCTTGGTTTCCGAAAAATTTTCCAAATGAGTGTTGAATGAAGTGTGTATCCTGTCCTCATACATATCCTGAACTGTGAACCCAGTGGGGATAGTTTCATTCCTCCTTGTCCTTAGAGAGGCCTTTAAGGAGGAGGAAAATTTCACTGACCGACAAAGTGTTGCAGATAGTTGGTGGAAGTGACACAGACGGTTGCTGTTGCCGTGGTTCCCCAGGTAATAGCGCGAAATGTGAGTTTTTCTCCCGCTGAAGCGTCGCAGTGCAGCAGATTTAGTCGTCCAAGATGCATGTCCTCACGGAAAAGGATCTTTGTCATTGCCGGAACAGTTGCGGGGAGTTCAGAGGGAAAGGAAGTGCCGTCTCGCAAGCTAAAGAAAACCTCCATCGCTGCTCCAATATATGTGTGCGTATTTACCCCGTTACTGCTGAATGCGCTAGCATGGCAAGCGAGCAGCTAGCTGGTTCCATACCAAGGTTCAGGACCAGAGGCAGACATGACTTCGCTGTATGTGACCTAGGCTAGCGCCTTAACATGCATCAGTAGCGAATCGTAGACAGATGTGACGAAGAGGATCAGGTCACTTTCTACGATAAAACATTGTTCAGAATCAGATTAAACCGCCGGGGGGACTCCTCTCGATGTATTCAACTTTTCTCTCCTCTCCCTCTCTCTCATCTGCATACATGTCAAATTCATCTTCTTCCCTGGGGTCTTTATGCCCTGTACTTTATTAACCCACAGACCGCAGCTAAAGCACGACTAGTGGTGACGGTCTGCCAAACATCCTGCTCCTGCTCCTTTGGTGCGCGCGACATTATTTTTGCTCGGCCACGAGTTGTTGACGGGGGTGGGGGTGGTGGTGCGTGCGACTATATTTTTAGATATTATATATTATATATTTTTATAATATCTAAATATTTTTAGAAACTTCTCTGGGTTTTCTTTACCTATTAGTTGTACAGTACCTGTGTTTCCTGTGCTTTCCCAGTTGATTTTCTTGGAGCACATCGTCATCGAACATTCACCTGTTCTTTGTGCACTCTGGCATCAGACTTTGCCTCTTCCCACGGTACTTCAGTCAATTCAGATCCGCCCCCATCCAACTATCTGGAAGTGAGAGCTACTACGATTCCCCGTGGTGCTTATCCCTCTTTTAGAGAGATGGCTCTGACAATGAAATGAAATGGGTTTGGTGGTGTCACCATCTTGTTTCTTACAGCTGGTCTTCAGATGTTTTAGTGGGCTCATCACTCAGTGGCTCTCATTTGTGTGGCAATGGTTGGATGGGTTAGAGCCTAGAAATTGAATACAGTCGTCCTGGCACTGCTAACAGTGGAGATGGTGGCAGCAGAGTTGTGTTAAGGGCTCACTTCTCGGCGCTGGCTTTGATTTGGTCATACTGCTGAATTTCTCCTGGCTTGCGTCTGATTTAGGTCATTGATAACCATATGTGCATGGTGTTCTGCAGAGGCAACTGTCACAGGGATACAGCTGCTGCAATATGTGAATACCCGAAAACTCTAATCCTGAATAATGGAATCACAGTTACTTTGCTCTGGCTTTTCTCAAGGTCTCCGTCACAATGTGGAGATGCTGTTGATAGTTCCTCAAAGTTTGTCACAGGTACATAGAACGCCAAGATAATTTGGTAAATGTCTCCCTCTTGTGGTCTACTGTGGCAATGTTACTTGGCTGAATCCGCAATGTGGCCTGATATCTGAGTCTGGGGTGCTTATTGAGGCAGGGAATTTCTCAGCCAAAGCTCTTGCTACCCTTGCGCTATAATCCATTCTTAAATTACAGGGTTTCCACCCTGAGGAGTTGTGAGGGTCTAACTCAGACCCCCAGAGATCATGTCTCCCAGCTGGCCTGGGAACGCCTTGGGGTCCTGCCAGAGGAGCTGAAGTAGGTGTCCGGGAGAGAGAAGTCTGTGCCTTCTCTCTGAGACTGTTGCCCCTGCAATCCGGCTCCGGACAAGTGGCAGAAAATGGATCTATGGCAGAAACGCAGATCTATTCAACTAATGGGCCTGCGGGTATGAAATTTCAATGGCCCACAAAGGACGCGTGTGATGTAAAATAGAATATCTACGTGGGCCTGCACGCGCAATCCCCCTGTCCTCAAGCTAGACAGAGGACTGTTTGCAGAACTGCAATTCCCATGTCTTCTCTGTACCCGAGGTTGGCACGGACTGGCAGTCGGGAGGGAACCGACAACTAGGCAATGCCCTACAGACCTCCTCCTTACGCCAGACCAACCAATCCATTCTGTGGCTCATGAATGCCCAAGACAACAGGAAGGTTGACTTGGCCGTGTTAACTACAACAAACACTCATTGCAGAGGGGGAAGCGAAGGGATGCGCGGCCTGTCTGGTTTCATCTCTAACTGACTTCGATTCTCTACTGTGAAGCACTCGCCCACAGTTTTGACTCCCTTTAACCTTCTGCAGGCTCCACCCTCCTGCAGTATGCTAACGATCTGTCAATCGCGGCAACTACAAAGGCTTAATGTGAAAAGGACAGACTCGCTAAACTTTGCTCTCTAGCTGAGGAGGGACATAAAGCATTTCTCTCTAAGCATCAATTTGTTAAACAACAGGTCACATTTCCAGGTCATGTGCTGACGCCTTGGGGAAAATCTCTTTGCTCGTGCTCACATGCAAGCTATCATTGACCCTCCAAAACCTAAAAAAAGTGCTGTCTCTCTTAGGAATGTGTTTCCACTGCTTTTCTGTGGTAAATGATCATGATGTATTTTTTTCTTCACCTCTTCCAGCACATTTCTCTGCCCGAGCTGCAGAGCTTGTGGCTCTCACCAAAGCCAGTGAATTGGCTGAAGGCCAATCTGTGAGTGTGTATACAGACTCTCGCTATGCCGTTGGCATCGTTGAAAGTTTTTTTAAATCAGAGGGAAAACTTATTCTTCATCATAGAATAGTGGCACAACAACTTGACACCTTTCTCCTACCATCTGCTATTGCTGTTTGCAAATGTGCTGGTTACTGTCTGTTCCAGTTTCTCAAGGTAACACTCAGGCAGATGCAGCTGCTTGAGCTACGTCATTGTCACCTTTTTCATCATGTGCGCCCATCCACACCACAATTTTTCCATTTGAGATCCTATTCGCAGGACCACCGAACGCAGGGATGGGACCACCTTCCCAATGTGCACAGATCTCTGTGAAGAGAATTTGGTTGGGAATATTTAATCATTAACACACTTTTTCCAATATTAGACAACACGTTGTTGAAGGCCTTCCTCAGGCTGAGAAACCTCTACATGACAATAAACTGGAGGTTTCGTGCTGATTAAGGAATTCTGAGGGAAGAATTGGCAACAATGGCCGTGGATGGGCCTGTTCCAAGTCTTCCTCATGACATAGAGCCATTCAGATCCAAGAAAGAGTGACGTATGTCTGGACTGACTTCTAACCATCAGTATATCCTAAGTAGAAATACTGTTAGAAAACACTTTCGGTGAAATTTCGGTGAATGAGTGCTGGTAATTGTTCCCAAATGTCATGGAAGAAGACTTCAGTAGGTCATGGACTGATTACACACACACACACACACACACACACACACTCTCTGTTGAAGCCGACAATCACACGACATCTCAACCAGAGTGTTTGGGGAAGCTTACACCATCACTCCAATGCAAGCATTGAAAGACGACATCATCCCTGGCATCTGTTCCAACTCCCATGGCTGTGTGCTGCACATGGCACCATCAGTGCGATGAACTAAGCACCACTCGTGTCATTGTCCTACAGAACTGCATGACCCTTAATCTCCTCAATGTTTCCTCCGTAGCATAGTAGAGTAATTACAAAAGCAATTGCTGATTTGGTTGATTTGCGCGATGAGGTGCAAGCCTGCTGACAATGTTTTTTTTCATCATTCTCTTTCTAAGCTGTTGTGCCTGTTGCATCGTTCCTTTCTTCAAGAAAATCCTCAAGGAAAGGCGCCGGGGTGGACGCCGGGGTGGACGAGATCCGCCTTGAGTACCTCAAGTCTCTGGATGTTGCAGGGCTGTCATGACTGACACACCTCTGCAACATCGCATGGCAGTCAGGGATAGTGCCCTTGGACTGGCAGACCAGGGTGGTGGTCCCTCTGTTGAGGAAGGGGGACCGGAGGGTGTGTTCCAATTACAGAGGTATCACACGACTCAGCCTCCCCAGGAAAGTTTATTCCAAGGTACTGGAGAGGAGAATCCGGCCGATAGTGTAACCTCAGATCCAGGAGGAAAAAGCGGGCTCCATCCTGGCTGTGGAACACTGAACCAGACTCCCTCCGCAGAATGCTGGAGGGAGTTTGCCCAACCAGTCCACATATGCTTTGTGGACTTGGAGAAGCACCCTCGCAGTGCTCTGTGGAGGGTGCTCTGGGAGTATGGAGTCCATGGCCTCTTCTTGTGGGCTCTGTGGTCTCCATTCGATGACCGGGGCAGGAGCTTGGTTCGCATTGCTGGCAGTAAGTCAGACATATTCCATGTACATGTTGGCTTCCAGCAGGGCTGCCCTTTGTCACTGGTCCTGTCCATTATTCATATGGACAGGATCTCTAAGTGCAGCCAGGGGCCGGAGGGGGTCCAGTTTGTGGACAACAGGATCTCATCGCTGCTTTTTGCAGATGATGTTGTCCTGTTGGCGCCCTCAGAGTAGGACCTCCAGCGTGTGCTGAGAGTGTGAGATGGTGGGGATGAGAATCAGCACCTCTAAATCTTACGTTTGCACCCTCCAGATTGGAGACGAGATCCTGCCTCAAGTGGAGGAGTTTAAGTATCTTGGGGCCCTGTTCACGGGTGATGGTAGAATGGAATGGGAGATCGACCAACGGATCGGTGCAGCTTTGTCGATGATTTGGTCGATGTACCGGTCCGATGTACCAGTCGATTTACCCAGGGATGTGTTTGGGGCATGTCTCACAGGGAAGAGGCCGCGAGGAAGACGGGTCCAGTATACAGGAACACTTTGCTGACTGTGACATCACTTCCTGGACTGTGGTATCCTTTGTGTACATGGACAAAAACCTGAACTCGCTCTGAGACAACGAGAGGTTTCAAGAGGCGGATCACGGAACTGGAGATTCCGAAATCTACCAGAAATGGAGCTTAATTATTTACACACAGGACTATAGATGGTAGTTTCTTGTAGGCTGCAGTTTTCATCAACGTACAATATATGGGTGCATTATTTGTGTGGGAGGGGTGTCAGAATCCTCTGAATTCCCGCACTTATTCTGATCCTGTACAAGTTGTGCATCATTGCAAAGGGCGTCTCCACTGCAAAGCAAGTCTCTCTTGCAAGTAAGTGTGGCTAAATGCAAAGTTCTTGTTCGCAGAATGGATTGTTCAGTGCAAAGGGGATGTAGGTTGGTACTCTATTGATCTGTTAATCTTGCAATCCAGGACATACAAGAAACATCAAGAGGAGCCCTACACATACTGTGTGCAGAATATGTTCCTCTTGCGGAAGATGCTCCTCTAAGCTCCTCCAGGTCTGTAGGCAGAGCTCAGTTCCCTCCTGACTGCCAGTTTGTGCCAACATTGGATGAAGAGAAGACACAATATACTACATGTACCTGTATTAGAGTGCACAATGTCCCTTATCAGCACATCTTTACATTTCCCTCTTTCGTTTCTGTTTTTGCTTCCTATCTCCACATTCCTCCTTTTTCAGCCAGATTATGAGGCATTCTTTGTGTTTCTCTACTTTCTTTATTTTACTGGTATCCACCTCTTTTTTGTCGTCAATTTCCTCTCTTCGCCTGCCAGATGGCTTTGCAACTGCATGAATTGTCTTGTGATTAGAGATGTCCGATAATATCGGCGCAACGATACTATCGGCCCGATATTAGCATAAAAATGTAATATCGGTATCGGATTTTTTTGCTTTAAAACCGATAAAATAAAAAACGATAAAAATACAACAATGCTTGCGTTACACTAAAATAGTGCCGATGCGCTCCTGAAGCGTTTACGGCGCATATATCGGTATCGGCTGTTATCGGTATCGGTAAATTTAGAGTTGGACAATATCGGCATATCGGATATCGGCAAAAAAGCCAATATCGGACATCCCTACTTGTGATCAAACTTCCATATTGCATTCTTCTACCAGTGTTTCAACAGAATCCTAAGCTTTGTCTCCATATTTTTCTTTCATATGAGTTTTTATTAGAGATTCCCACATAGTTTCTTCACATTCGCATCCGTTAGACCTTGTGGCAATTTTTCTTTATTAAATGTCTTTGAAAACATGTGACAACTATGTACTTACTGTACATTCTGGAGCCACCTGAGATGTGAAAATCTTCAAAGTAGAAACTGGATTACATTGTAATGTTCTTTTATATATATCTAAGTTATCATAAGCCTTCACACACTCTAACAAACCTTTTCCATACTCTTTAACAATCTTATAAACCTTTCCTAGAAGATCACCCTCTGCGTAAGCATCTTCCTCGGGCGTTTAGAGTCGCTGCCAGAGGGTTTAGAAGGTGCAGGGCATTTGGGTGGCATCGTATGGGTCTCAATGAAGTAAGAATCTGACACAAAAAAGACAAAATACTGTTATGCAATACAGATGCATAATATCCTGTAGATGTACAGTATGTGTAGAGAGTGAACTGAACAGCGTGGGCTGCTTAAAGCTACGTTGCTTATTATGTACTATATTGTCAGTATTTTTTAAGGCTAGACTAGAAAAGTTGACAAAAAAAATCAAAAATAACTCCCATTTTTACAGTGGTGCTGGATGCCAAGGTAAAGCCAGGTAGCTGTATCATTACACAGTACGTTTTTAAGGTGTTCACGACCACAACAATAACTTCAGTTTTATCTGAGATGAGTGACAGAAAGTTACGAGTCATCGCTGATTATACCAGACAGGGTCCCTTCCTTGGTCATTCATCTCATCAAGATTTCCTGCAGAAGTAATGAGTTAATTTCTTAATCAATGACATAATGTCATTCCTCATTGACACTGGAGCAATCAACTCATCCGTGCCTGTAATTCGTGCTCGTTGACGAAGTGATTACCTTGCTCTGTACTAATGGTGGACACGTGATTGAACCTCTCTCGTGTTCTGCCACATGTTATTGACCTGTAAGTCAACAACCCTTTTGGCACTGCTTCATTGTCTCAACTGTATTTTCTGTTAACCCTCTCGGGCGAAACCTTTTGCGTAAGTTAGGAGCAGTCCTCATGTGTGCCCCCGCAGGTATTGAAATCACAGTGTCTGACTTTCTTCTTTTGTTTGTCCATGACGGTGATAATTCGGTGAGTTGTTTGTATACCTGTTACTGGTGGGTCACTTACAAGAATGTGAACAGACGAATCTAGAACCTGTGTGTCCGTGTCTGCTGACTATTCTCTCGAGTAAAATTCTGGAGTTTGTTCATTGCACTTCTCATGTCTCTCATGGCCCCACAAAAATTATGAGACTCTCTTCTTCTCTTATCTGGACGACACTCAGTATGTCTATGTTGACTCCACCATGGCTGCTGGTTCGGTATTACTCGTGACTGGCAAACTACCACTCTTTGTTGAAGGATTCTAACCACTCATGTCTCTGGCCATTGCCCCTGTTGTTTAGTGGAGGGATTTGTGCTCTTTAGTCTTTTGTTGTCACAATGCCTCTTACTAGTTGCCTTCATCTGTGCCCAAAGTCCCTTTTCTCCACTCAGAATGCATCAGGATCTCCTTTCACTCTTTTTAATTTTTCATACCAATTTCTAATTCTTTAGTAGCAGGCGGTGGCAACAACACATGTAAGTAAAATGGGGGGCAGAGCCTTTCACGATCAGGCTCCTGTCCGGTGGAATCATCTTTCAGCTTCAGTCCGACACCATTGCTACTTTTAATAGTGAGCTAAAAACTTTCCTTTTTGGTAAAGTTTATAGTTAGACAAAACTATGCGGCCAGAATTAGACAATGCACAGAGCTTTTCTCTTATTTCCCTCTCTCTCCTCTCCCTCTCTGCCTAACTTGTATCCATCCGAAGACTGCATCCATGTCTCGTAAATGCATGTTACTAATTGGGCTTCTTCCCCGAAGTCTTTGTCCTGTGCCTTGTTAATCCACAGCCCACAGCTAAAACACGACCAGTGATGGCAGACATCCATACATCGAGGTCCTGCTCATGATTGGCATGCTATGCATTTATGGTAGATATGGTACATCTATAGTGGGTACAATCCTGCTCAGAAAGACCTCTCATCAATTCAGCTGCACATCGAGTCCATTCACTTTATCTGTATAGCGCCAAATCATAATAGAAGATATGTCAACGCACACACCCATCCTGTGCCACAGTATCCGTTTCAACACCTGCTGATTGATTTTGTGGAATAAATGCTTTGTGGGAATAAACAATGTGTGGTTATTATGGATATGCACTCCAAATGAGTGGAAGCATTCCCCACAAAAAGGCAATTTGTGGCTGCAGTAGCTAATGTTGTTCTCACAGACATCATTCCAGGGTGGGGAAGCCCTGAGCGACTATCATCTGACAATGAGTCGCATTTTGCAAATGAAAGCATTACAGAACCAAGCAAACAATGAGACAAACACCAGGGAACATTACTTCTTGTTCGTTCACCCCCCCCCCACCCCGTTGTATCAGGATGAGACAACGATGGCTGATGAAGGAATGTTGAACTACTGTACTGTGTGCAACTGTCCATATGTCTTTTCCACATTAGGTTTGGGGCCCAGCAAGAGGTTCCGTTGAGCACCAGTTAAAGCCTCCACAGCATCTCTTTACATGACTACGTGTTCGCACACAACCCTTGAAGAAAGCGGTGGACTGACAAGCGGAGGTTGGGGCTGCTCCAAGTACAACTGATTGCCTACATGGCTGTGAAGGTCGCACAACGTGCCACATGGATCTACACATTGCACTGCAAGAAACACCCCCAGAAATGCCACTCCTACAGATCAAGCTCCCACACCACTCAATACTACGACACGTTAGCTCTGATACACCTTACGGCATTGAATTCCCCAGGTTGACGTGCCAGTAACCTTTCCCCTGAGGTCCACATTCCCTACTTGTAGACACATGTGTACCATCTCATTGACAAAGCAGAATGGCGGAACAACACCCTGGTGTTAATGATGGAAATGGGCACTCACACCGAAGGTTGGCGGCCTGCTTCTCATTAGTATTGGTGGCACACCGCATTCCCATTAAGAGCCTGCCATACGAACTCGCAAAGCAAATTTCCAGCCACTTCAAGATGCATTCGCTGTTTAATGGCTACAGCCGACAAACCCAGCGCCCTTACCACCTCCTCTGCAGGCACTGTACTTGACTTTCCAGGGCCATGCTAAAATCACATTCCAAATTGATATAAGCGCATACTTTGATTGCGGAGATCACTGAAGTGATCAGCACTATCTTGTCGCCCATCGATATTTTGAGTGGAATTCAGCTTTTGCGCACTCTGGTCATGACTGACACAATTGCAGTGCCTTCATATGATCTGGAAATGGATACCCTCAGCCTTTGCCCCCTATCTTTTTCTGGCCCTAAATCGGATGAGTCTGACCTACCCTCTTGTATGACGCTTACTGGAAAAACGCCTTTCGACCTGGCTGGTTGAATTTCCTTGGGTTGCTTGTGTTACCCGTCAGAACGAATGCTCTACTCTTCACAAGTTTTGTCCTCCTCTCTTTCTGCACCAAACCCTCTTTAAGGTCTATTTTAGGAAAAATGTGCTTGGGAAAAAAATCTGTCTACAGCTTTGCAACCTCTGTCTCTTGCCGTCAGGAGTGCTTTGTGACCCCAGTGAGATGCCGTTCGTGAGCCCGAGGGAGATGGGTGTCTCAAGGTCACATCTGCGGCATGATTGCTCCTGCCAGCCATGTGCACACTGTCGAAGCGCCATGGAGGGGATACGCTGCTTGAGTCTGAACAGGCAAGAGTTCCTTATCTCATCCAGCGTGTAGTTGCAAAAGATCTTCATCAGAGGCCTACGGTCCGCAACTACGGGGTTGATGCATGCTTGAGTGAAGAATTTTGTCTGCTCAAGGCCCCAGACAATGGCCAGGGGCTCTCCTTCAATGGCTGCATAGCATTCCCGTGCCGAGGATAGGAAACGCCAGCCAACGCGGGTAGTCCTCCATCCAGTACACAGTCCAGTACACTAGCGGCGCAGCTGCAATGTTGTTGGAGTAGGAAGTAACCAGTGCCACATCCGGACCAATCAGGGCAGAGGCAGGTGCATTTCCACATGTCGTAAGTCTCCACGTCCTCACGGATGGCTCCCATCATGACTACTTTGGATGTTTGGAAGGCTTCGTCCAGTTGAGGCAACCATGAAAACTTGCAGCGTGGTCTGAGGAATGACTTGAAAGGCACCATTGTGGCACACAACTTGGCGTAGCTGGCCACCTAGTTGACAAGGCTGAATCAGCTTCTGATGTCCGTCGTGGAGCTTGGGGTGGGGAAGTCTTATATGGCATCCAAGTGCTTTGGGAGTGATTCGATGGTTGTTTCTAGGACCCTGAAACCAGCAAAATTGACATTCCTTTTCGCAAACTGAAACTTGTCCGGGTGTAACACGATGCCTGACCAACTAACACTTGTGAGAAAGTCATTGGCTCTCCACCAGTGTTGCACCAGGTCAGTCTCACAGTTGATAGTGTCGTCGACACAACATTCTTTGCGCTCCTAGTCTGAGAGGACGGCATCAAACCAATGTTTGTAGCCAGGAGGAATGAGGATTCAGTGGCAAAGGTTTTGCATTTTACCCCGTCATTCGTTGTGTATGTGCTCATGTTTGTCGCGTCCATCTGCCGCAAGGCAAACATACAGCTGCGAGAAATTTCTTGATATCGGCAGTGCCGGATTTACGGATCTAAAGCTGACAGTCGTGGAGAAGCTGCAGGGGTTTGGTCTACTCCGGCGTAATACCTCACCTGCGACCCCCACCCCTGCACCACAAGGATACGCCGCAAGCGGTGTGAGAGAGGGCAGAAGTGGGGCAAGCAGGGGGATAATCGAGCGACGCTAACGGCCAGACCAAACAAGCCGGCTATACCTTCCATCCTACTCACCAACGTGCGCTTGTTAGACAATAAACTGGACCACATACAACTCCTGAGATCGACACAGCAAAGGAGTGTTGCATTTTGTTTTCATAGAATCATGGCTTAATGATCACTGCTCAGCTATGGTGGAGTTCATGTTACTTAAGTGTCGGCCTTTCCATCTGCCAAGGGAGTTCACCAGTGGCGGAACAATTCAGTGCCGGGCCGGGAGTGGGGCACATGACTGGGCCCTTTAAAGTGGTGTTCGTTAAAATAGTCGACGGGGGAGCGGAGGGTATGTACGTGTGCC
>OMPJ01008601.1:6214-18554 GCA_900312935.1 Carapus acus | reverse complement strand
TAAAATCACTGTCTGATTTATTAAACCAAACAACTTATATCAGTGAACCTGACAAATACATCCATATTGCAAACATCGCATGTAGAAACAAAAAAGAAAAACAGAAGACTGTGACCACCAGGAAGGCATAAAACCAGTCAAAACTGAAACATGCAAAACGCTGCTAATTTAAATTGGTCTCTGTAATGGTACAAAATTGAATATATACATAAATAACTAAAATGTGTTCACAGAAATAAATCTATAACTTAATTATAAATAAATTATATTTTGTTTACAAAATAAATTAACTTAATAAATAAAGATTTGCTCACAAAAAAAATAAACGTTACTTCTTTTAGGATAAAAAAAAAAGAAGATTGCACTTTAAAGATTTTTTAAAGATATTTTGAAAAGCTTCACGTACCCCCTGCAGTACCTCCACGTACCCCCAGGGGTACGCGTACCCCCATTTGAGAACCACTGGTTTAGAGTACAGTATGTGCTTGGCTATGCAAATGTAATACAGGGTGGAGATGTTTACCAAATGAGGCTGAATTTGCTTCAACTTTTTAGTATGCAAAGACATCTTAAATCTTAAAAAAAAACTGAGTCAGACCTGCAGGTGTTGAGCCCCCAACCTGTCAGTCAATACCAGCTGATTTTTGTGGTGTTGGCCTGACATCAGTTTGGAATGTGTCCCACAGGTTCCTGGTCCACAGGTACTCTGTGCTGCAGCAGCATGTGGAGGCCAACGCCGCCAATGACGAGCCGCTGGACGTCAACCACACTCAAGCCGGCAAGAGGAACTTTCATGATGACTCAGATGAGGTACGGTGGAAATGGTGCACTGGTATGGACTCAAAAGTGGGATGCTCAATAAGTCACGGTTGTCTCAGTTATGTGTTCGTCGTTCCACGGTGCGATTTCACTCCCTTTTTCTCATCTCCATCTCTGTTTCATCTCTATCTCCACCAGGACCTTCTGGAGTAGCAGGCACAACCCGCCCCCAAACCAAGCTACATCCTCTCCAAACGTGGGACTAGCTGCTTTTCATATCTCTACTCTTTTTTTCCCCGGCTGCTTCTCCCTTTCACCCTGTAGCGTCAAACTTTGGCCCCCATCAGGGTTCATGGCACGGCACTGTCATCCACGAGGCGTCTACTGAATGTCCCGACAAATCATGGAAAGCTGAGAAGCATAGAGGAGGGTGGAGGTCTTGCAGTGCTCTGTTATTGATTATTTTGATTGTTGAGTGTGACTTCCTTGGTGAAATCGTTGTTTTCTGGACTGCTGGAGATTTTTGACCTGCTGGCAGAGGCTGAGATGGATTTTTGTTTTGAGGCAGAGATGTTGACGCAACCTCACCCCACTACCAGTTCTTCCCGTTCCATTCTCTTGCGAGTACTCCTGGAATAACTGCTCGCTACTGTTGGAGACGTGTGATGTGTTGCTCATGCACTTGTATATATTCACCTGTTATTTTGCCATTTTCGACATGATAATGATTTTGCATGTGTAAATATACGGTTGCTATCTTTTGCCGTGGGTTGGTTAAAAATTCACTCAAACTACTGAAGTCTTACTGCTTGTAATTTCAAAGTAAATTTGAGGCATAGGTTTGGTCACTCCTCTTGTCTAATTGAAAGTCTGCTAATTTGTGAATTTCTGTACCTCAGTCTTCAACTGGAATTTGAAATCTGCCCACTTCCCTTCCTTAGCAGCACAAGGTTCGAATCTATCATCTAACTAAGAGGCAAGTGGACATGACCATGTCCACTACCTTTGATAGCAATAACCTGTTTAGATTCAGTCAGTCTGTGCATGCTCAGTAGTTCTCTTGTGTCTCTCCACACAATGCAGACGTTTTTGCGGTACCATCAGCCATGGCTAATGGATAGATACAAAGGACTTGTTATGTGTGTCTTGGTGCAGTGTGAGTTTGGTGAGAAATTCCTTTTTATGCTCCGATTTTGTAGTTCATTTTACCTAACATTTTAAACACCATCTCTTGCATGATTAGTGTGAGGAAAAAAAAAGGTACAATTGTCTCATTTTTGTTTGAATCATCAAAGCAGCTTTTGTACTCATAGATGGTATTTCACAAATGACAAACTGCCACAAAGCTCCAAGAGTCTCCATAAAGACAACAATGAATAGTTTGATAGCAGAATATTTTTCTACTGCAGATTTGATCAGCGTACTTTCACAGAAAAGGCTCAACAAACAATGTCAAAAGCAATGGACTGAAAATGTTCTCTAGCAGAACAAAGAAATGCTAGTGTGTTGGAAGAGGAGAGGTTTGTATAACACTGTGAGAATTATGGTTGGAAATCTGGGCGTTATTTGAGACTTAATTTTTGAGGTAACGGTTATGGAAGCTTCAAATGGTGACGTGTCTGTGAGAAATCTGTACCCCGATCTGATTGGTACCATCGGGTAGACCAGATTGACCATTACAGGTCTGCTGTGTCTGTCTCTTCAGCGTTGTGTTTCCAAAGCTTTGCTTTATCCGTACCACTTTATTTATTTCGCGATAGGTTTTAGAATGCAGTAACTTAACTGATTATTAGACTTGTTATTGCAAGTGCCTGTGTGAGGATACAATGTTTGAGCCCTCCCTCATCGGCTCACTGACAATTATATCAACTAACATGGAAAATCTCCTGCTGGGTAAGCTAACGTCTCACTGGTTGCACAACAAGTGCGCTTCCTCTAACATTAAAAGAAACTGGAGTGCAACAGGCAAGCTCCCATTGATCCTGACTGCATGCTACTCTCTAAATTTTCTCAGTAGAAAGGCAATAGTTGTGAGAGCGTCATCCTTAAAAAGAGATTGCCCACAGTGTGGTATTTATGTCGGACATGAAGTAACTCATTAAGACTGCATACAGGGTTTATGTAGCTGCTATACACTGACTGGGAAGACACTTGATGAATTATTTAATGATGGTTTGTTGCATTTAATGTCAGAAACATGTTTTCCTCGCAGTCTTAAACGATGTAAAAATGGAGAAGTCCTTGTGATGGTCTTGTAAATATCCACAGTCACATCTTTGTATCGACATTGTTTCCCCTTTCTGTGTATTTGAGGCAGTTTACCTTGGGTTTACCAATAAATTAACGTCTCGATATTTGTCCCGCTCGTGTGTGATTCCTGCCTTGAACTAAGCGCAAATAAGCAGCTGTGGTTGCTTCGGGGAATGTTACACATTCTTCTCTGTTGACAATCTGATGTCACAGCTGTGAGCAGTTAACATAATTGACACAAATGGACATTTGAGATTGCAGCCTGTTTATGTCCATTTTTTGTTTGTCTTGATTTCTTCACAAAATCACACTCTTAGCTTCACACAAATCTAAATATCTGCATAACGTTTCCAAATTTATGTCTTGAATTTGATCTCAACACAAAGGTCAACGAGTTGACACAGCCAGTTAAGTGGAGCAGGTAATCTGTTCAGTCAAGGGAGGGAAAAAAAAGGTTGCATCATTTTGAGGAGAGGCGCAGACAAATGGCTGCTTAGATTCTGTACAAAAACAATCCCTCTTCATCAAAAAACTCATTCCCCACTTGCACAGCAGGAGGTGGCTTCTTCATGCTCAGAAACTCCTCCAGGTCTTCCTCCAAGAATACCAGGCCGTCCCAGTTCTCCTCCCCCACTTCCTCTTCCTCAATGTCCTCAGGGAAACGGGAGTTATCAACGCCCTCCTCAGGTGATTGCACTGCATCTGAGGTGTGTGTGCTCGAGGTGGCAGGTAACTGAGCGGGCAAGGTGACTATGGGATGCAGAGCGAAGGCCACACGTCCTGATTCTTTACGTCTGAGCGCCAGGCTCTGCTCCGATGCGGTGACCACAGCACCCTCTGTGCTTCCAGCAGGTACCAATGCTGTTGTTTGGCTCCCACTCAACCGCATTTTGTCCCGATCTGTCCCTCCACCTGAGTGCAGAGCCCGCTGGCGGAGCTCAGCCACTACTTTAGCATCTTGTTGGACTTTTCTCTCTGGAGCAGGAGTGAACTTGCTCCTAAGGACCCTTAGGATGTCATCAGTGCTAACTGAGAAGCCCTCAGCCAGACGCTGCACTGACCACTCCTCTGGCTGCTCCTGCTTCAGATACCTGCAATCGTTTCACCGCCATTAATGCAGCAAAGCTGCTTTTGTACATTATGCTACAAATACATTGCAGTTCTTGCACTTTCAATGACCTTCTAAGCCTCCACAGAAACAAGCTTATAAGAGATCTCTGGCTAGTCGGAGCCCCTCACCTGATCTGTTCAATAGCATCCCAGGTTAGCTTCCTTTGTGGTGCACCTGGAGGAGTCATCTTCCTTCGGAGGATGTGGAATTTCACTGTCTTGCGCTTCCTCTTCTCCTGACTGAAAAATCAAAGATAACTCTTCTTATCAACAGGTCAGTCTTATTTGTGCACAATGAAGTACATGCCCAAGCTCCTTACTCAAACAAGGCCTGGAGTCTGTCCTCTACATCTGCTTCATCCTCAATTTCTAGCTCTTCATCTGCTCTACCTCGGCCGTGCCTCGGTGCTTGGCCAGAGGCTTTGTGAGTGTAGCTTTGCACCATCCTGGCATCCCTGCTTGCACATCGGCAGCTCGTTACACAGGCTGCTTGCCCCACTGAGGCAGATACATGTCTAGAGAGAAGGAACAGCAGCTGAACGGGCCTGGCCATGTTCGACGATCAGAGGGAAAAACTCTCGGCAGGCGTCCAAACTGGAAAACATCGAAGTTGTTATTTAACTTCATTAAAAACATGATCTTGTTCTCTGAATTAAACCAAAATGAAAACATACGTGATATACAGCAGTTGTCGCTTCAAACTTCGACGTTTCGTGTCCTCTTGTTTTTTAATGTTGCGCAAAAGTTTGAACCAAATTAAGTTGAAGATCATTACATCAACATACATGCGCGAGCATTAATGGTTGTGCGGCCATGACTTCTGTTGCTGTTTCACTTCAGGTCTTCCGCTGATCAAAGTGTCGATGTACATCCGCTCATGACTTTTCGGATGAGCTGTGAGACACTGCTACCTACAGGTGCGGAGGCGTCATTTCGCTGAAATGCGGCGAAATGCGTGTCTGGTTCCAATGTTTACAAAGCATGTCGATCGAGCAATGTTGACTCTAACAGTGGTTAAACGATTATGCTTGTTCGCATTTTTACTCAAAGATTGTTCCTGAACTATCGACAAATGTCGTCCGGTCATTAATTCAACGTTTTGCGGATCAAACTGGTCTCGACAACGGATGAATGGATGGATGGATGGATGGATGGATGGAAGGATAGATAGAAAATAATCTTGGTTGAATTCGATTGATCGAACTGAGATAATTTCTATTTAGATGTATGTCGTCCCAAAGACGTCCAGAAAAACATCCTCCGCAAACTTGCTGTCTTTTCCATTATGCAGTCAGACGGCAGAATCGTCTACCCAATGTTACAATATGGTGCCTTAGACGTTAAAGCAAAAATAGAATCGTGGTAAAGATACAATAAACGCAGTGTATTTTAACACGAGCGACATTTTATTCCCTGAATATACGTGAAGTGACAAGTTTTTTTTAGACCGCAAGTAGACTGCTAGTTCACCCCCGTTTGCACGGCCATTTCCCACTGAAAGTAACGTCTAAAACCTCTAATGGCGCCTCCTGTCGGTCACGCGTGATACCCCCACCGGACTCGGTCCCTCCCGTCCGTGACGCAGCCCGTTTCGACGCAGCCGCGAGCCTCCTCCCAGGCGTCGTTGTTTCATTTGCGCCATTTTGTGCGCTCACTTTGGTGATTGGGCTTTAGCGAACTGTACTGGAGCCAATCAGAGGGAAACCGGACAGCGGAGGCACGGTGAGGCAGACCCGATTGAAGGCATTGGTAGTTGTCAGCACGGATTGGTTTGTGATGGACCAACCAAATTACTAACCCCTCTAAATGCAAAAAACCAAAGGCAATTTGATTTCGACCGCTCCGTCCCGACTGCTACGATGCTAATAACTGCACGTCCACCATGTTCGCCGTCGTGAGCAAACATGATCGCTGATGGCCGAAGAGCCTTTGCTAGCTAGCTTAGCCAAAGTGTGCCCTCAAACAAAGGGGATGATCGCTCACGCTAACATACTGCGAACGGCCAAGCCTCCCCTGTAAACTGGCTTTTGAATTTACAACCACGCCTCGCGTTTTATCGGTGCATATGATTATCGACATATCGTTACTGCCGAACTGATACGCCACGTTGCGTTGCTCTCATCACGGTAAACAAAAACACTCGTTACAATATAGTGTAACAGCGTGCAACAGGGCTAACGGCTAACCTCATATTGTCGAACAAACACGACAGTCCGCTCAACACGGTTTAACGTCAAGCGGTGAAAATGACTAGAAAATTGTGTCTTTTTAATGAACACAACGACGTTAATTAGCTATATGATTAACATCTTAGAATTAATGGGTAATTGTGTCTTTGTGTGTGTATAGTAACGACTGTTACAAATAAGCGATGGAGCAGTACACCACTGCAACCACCACAACAGGGGAGCAGATAGTTGTCCAGACTGCCAATGGACAGATTCAACAACAGGTGAGAGCACATCTGATAAAACACTGCTTGCCCGAGTAACTTAAATGCACAGCCAAATAGATGTTTACTACCAAGTCACCTCAATTCCTTCACCAGAACGAAACACCAAGTCTAGGTTCCACAAAACATGAGTTCTGTGAGTAGTTTCTCACTTGAGTCAGAGATGTACTGCCTTGTCTGCAGACACAGGGCACAGTGACTGCTGTGCAGCTGCAAACCGAGGCACCGGTGGTGACGGCCTCAGGCCAGCAGGTGCAGACACTCCAGGTAGTGGTGTCACCGCCGCCCTGTGTCGGTGTCATGATAGTGTTGTCGGCTGACTTTGCATGTTGCAGCCATGGCCTTGAAGTGTGACCCATTCCGGTGCTGTTGGATTCATCCACTTCTCCCCCCCAGCATGTCCCACAGCTTCCTCAATTGCATGCCATTGAATAATGTGTTTTCACCCAGCCTGAAGCTATTGCTTGTGCATCTATGATTGCTGATAAAAAGCAGCATAATATGCCACTGTGCCGTTCATAAAGATCTCAAACTTGGTTCAGCACAGTGTTGCACATGGAATCAGCTCCCTGCGGGCTGTGACTTGGAAGCCTGCTTATGAAATCTCCCAGGGTCTCAAAACTTAATGTCAGTTGGACCCATACCGACTGGCAAGTTGTCCTCATCCTTCGTGGCACTAATCCTTTGCAGTGGGCAGGTAGAAACTGCAGCAGCAATGAGTTAATCTTCTCATGGACATGAAGGCTGCGTCATTGAGTGTTGGTACTGTTTTCACACATGTGCATGCCACTTAGTGTGCAAAGTGAAGCTGGTGTCTTGCGTACTTGCAAGCAAAGCTACCCGAAATAATTGTTTGGTTCAGCTTGCGTATGCTCTCACATGAATGGGTCACAGACCCGCCAAACATGGATGGGGGACTAGCCGAGCATGTACGTATTCATTCCAGATGTCCATTGTGCTTCTGTGCTGCTGACATGACTCCCTTAAATGAGAAGGGATGGTTACATCTCCACAAACACCATTCCTTTTCCTGTTTTCAGTGTTTCTGCCATTAACTACTTTTGGTTTTGTAATTCATACTATATTTTCTTATGATTGCCGCACTTTGCCTGTACTTTTATAACATCCTTTTGTACCTATGTTTAGGTCCAGGGACAGCCCCTGATGGTCCAGGTGAGCGGTGGACAACTCATCACATCGTCCGGGCAACCAATCATGGTGCAAGCCATGTCAGGGGGTCAGGGTCAGACCATAATGCAGGTTCCGGTCTCTGCTGCTCAAGGACTACAGCAGGTGATGCTCATTCTCCGCTGACGAGGATAAACATCCATTCTTAACACTCAACACGACATACAGATCTTAACTCATCATTTTACATGGGGGCACATTAGGGCTGGGCAAAAAATCGATTTATTGAATTTGTAGCTAAAATCAACTTTTATTTTGCAAACTCGAGTTTTTCGACATTTTTCGCGTTCTGTTTCTTGTGGGTTTCCGTACCGCAATGTGAGCCCGCCCCCTCCCACGCGCAACACTATTACAAACAACATGGCAGCAGCAGCATATAAACAAGAGTTACTTCCAATCAATCATTTGGAACTGGTTCGGTTTTGATGCATCCGACAAACAACAGACGAAGCCTCGCTGTAAAATATGTTTTAAGGCTGTTGCTACCCGAAGCAGCAGTACAACTAATCTGTTCCAGCACCTGAAGAATAAACATTCCGGAGAATGGGAGAAGTGTAAGCAGCAATGAAACGAAGACGGCAGCTCTAGCACACCGGCTAAAAAGCAAATGACACTTCCTGAGAGCTTTACAAACTGTGTGCCTTGTGATAAGAATGGAGCGCGTTGGAAAGCGATGACAGAGGCCATCACGTCTTATATTGCCACAGACATGTTGCCAGTTTATTCTGTTAAAAAGCAAGGCTTTAATCACTTGTTGAAAGTTTTAGATGCAAGGTACGTTGTACCCAGTTGCAAGTATTTCGCCAGCGTAGCGCTGCCTCACCTGTACACTGCCACTTGGCAAAAGATCCGCACTGAGCTGGAGGAGGTGGCATGTTACTCTGCCACCACGGACATGTGGTCCAGCCGGACGATGCAGCCGTATATGAGTCTGACAGTCCATTATATCATGCTTGAAAGTGCTGAATGACAGAGCCTCATTTACCTCTTATTTTGGATTGTTTATATGCATTTTTACTCTGAGGACAACCACAGCAATAAAGTTGCACTTTGACAATATGTCAGATCTCTGCAGTTGTTTTTAAGTGCATTGGAAAAAAAATCGAAAATTGAATCGAAAATCGAATTTTTCTCTAAAAAATCGGACACTTTTTTTCTTTAGGCCAAATCGCCCAGCCCTAGGGCACATTATGTATTACGGCATAAAGCGGTAATTTTCTTCGCTTGAGTTCATATATTACTTAAAATGACTAATTAAATAGTTTAGGTTGTTATGATTTTGGAACTTATTGAAGCTAGTCTGCATTGTACCATTTCAGAATGCATATGTGATTTTCTTTATGTGCAGATTCAGCTTGTGCAGCCCGGTCAGATCCAACTGCAAGGTGGTCAAACGCTCCAGCTCCAGGGCCAGCAAGGTCAGCCACAGCAGATTATCATCCAGCAACCACAGACGGCCATTACCGCTGGACAGAACCAGGTGTGAAATTCTTATTCATTGCTTATTGGGTTGAGTCTTGAGCTTTGAGTGAGAAGCTGAGGTTGCCCTTCTGGTACTCATTTACATGTTTTCTGTTCATTGGTTATCCTGCAGGGGCAGCAGATCAGCGTTCAAGGTCAGCAGGTGGCCCAAACAGCTGATGGACAGACCATTGTGTACCAGCCTGTCAATGCAGACGGGACTGTCCTACAGCAGGGTACGATCAAACTTTCCTGCTGTTTTCATCGTCGATATTAATTACCGTCAGCTCTGTTGATATTGATGATGATCTGTGCTTGTAGGCATGATCACGATTCCAGCTGCAAGCCTGGCAGGTGCCCAGATTGTACAGGCAGGAGGTGCCAACACCAATACCACCAATAGCGGACAAGGCACTGTGACCGTCACCCTGCCAGTCTCCGGCAATATGGTCAATGCAGGTGGAATGGTCATGGTAAGACCCTGTGCAGAGGTACACATCGTCCTTTTACCATCTTTTAAATCACAGTGGTGTGCCGTGTGCTGGGGGTGGTTAGAGCCGTGGTTTTTAGGACATGATATAAACATAACATTCAGTCTTATTTTACCAATGATATCACTTCACTATTAGCAAATTGCAAATTATTTGTGCTCTTTGAATCTGCTTTGACACTAATTTCAACTACTCGAACTTGTGTCCTCATTGGTTTTCATTGTGGAACTGCAACTATCAGGTGTTGATTGTTCAGTTTGAAATTAGATAGAAGTTTGTTGTTAGAGGTTTATGCACATGATCTATTTGACATTCATAGATGAGGACAAAAAAACAGTTGTGATGGAAACATTTTTCCAGTTTTTGACCCCCGTAAGCACGTGTACATATATATGCATACGTATACATATATATGTATATATACATACTCACCATACCCTTTTTTTAACACTCTCTGGTAACTGGCAGTCTTTCTAAGCTTTGTGTGTGCGTGCATCTTTTCACGTCCCTCAGATGGTACCAGGTGGCGGCGGTGTGCCGACAATGCAGCGCATCCCCCTGCCAGGAGCGGAGATGCTGGAGGAGGAGCCTCTCTATGTCAATGCCAAGCAGTACCACCGCATCTTGAAACGACGACAGGCCAGAGCCAAGCTGGAGGCCGAGGGCAAGATCCCCAAAGAGCGGAGGGTAAGGATTTACAAACAAGCCAGACCTTTGCAGTGTTGATCCAATTGCAGCTGTATGTTGGATTTGACTGAAAACTGTTTTTTTTTTTCATGACAGAAATACCTCCATGAGTCTCGTCACCGCCACGCCATGCAGCGAAAGCGAGGGGATGGAGGACGTTTCTTCTCACCAAAGGAGAAAGAGGAAATGTCCCTGGCCCTGGCACAGGTGAGATGCAGCATGTGAGAAACAGCAGTGCCCAAAAGACTCACTCATGAAGCTTCGTGCATTTGTCAAAAATTAAATCGAAACACCAGTCCCCTCATTGACAATGGTCTCCCCCGAATGGGTGATTCTGTAACTATTCATTACACTGTTTCTCTCTATTTTTCGTAGCAACAACAGGATGTTGCCCAGGCAGCAGCAGATGAAACCGTGGCTCAGATGATTCGTGTCTCATAGCACCACCACCAGCATCAACACCCCCCCACCCTTAACCCCAACGTGGCTGATAGACTTCACCCAATCCATCCATATGTCCCATCACCTCGAATCCAACCTGGCCGTCTCCACCTTCACAACGGTCTTCCACAAAGCCATCAGCCGCTGAGCCTGTGGAACACTCTGACGCCAGCCTAGTCAGCTGATCTGGCCAAGCACTTGGCTGCAGCTTCAATTTTCATATGGATTTGTTTTGCACAAAGAATGAATCATGAGTTTGTGCAAACCTGGAGCTCACCACACCAAGTGACTCTGTTTTTGAATGTTTGACTATTTGGTACAGTCCATCAGAATGTTGATGACAGTTATCATGAGAACATCTGAAAACTGAGATGAAGGTACATTTGTGCCCATGTTGTTGATGTGTCTTGTTTCCATATATTATTTTTCAGCCCTGTTGTCGTTGGGAGACTTTAAATGGTCCTTTGTCAAGTCCACTGAGCAAAGATTGAAATGTGATACTAATGTGAGGATGTACAGACTCCCCTAGATTCATCTTTTGTCATCTTTCACTTCTTGTAGAATTCATGTGGTAGCTCACTGCTGACCAATTTAAAGGGTGTCTTTGTTTTATATTGGATATCATTTTTTACACATCAAATGCAGTCTTGCAATGTTATTTTTCTTAAGAATATCAAAAATATTGGACTTGGAGTTGATTAAACCTGTTCATGACATTTTGCATGACTCTGCCTAATTTGTATCAGTTTCATTCTTTCTCTGTGTCCTATCACGTCTGCAATAAAAGCCTCCATTTTGTACTTGACATTGCTGTGAAGTTTACATAGTTTTCATATGCATCACAAGTCTTGTCATTTTGCAAAATTAATGAACTTGTGGAACACGTTCGGCTGAGGTCAGTGTCTCTTCATTTCTGATAGTTTTAAGATGCCTCTATTCGCAAAAAGGAAAATTGCCAGATCAAGTGCTTACTTGCACAAGGTCATGTATGACCGTATATCGTATATTTTGACCATTCACCATATCTTGCAGTTTCCGCTTCAGCTGTCAAATAGCCCAAACTTAACCAGCAAACAGAGTGAGGAATTTGTTTCCTTGGTTTATAAAGCATGCCAATTAATTCCACACCTGACACCTGAATGATATTTGATTAGTATTTCAACATTAGCAGTCCATCACAGTGTTGGGGCAAAAAAAAAAAAAAGGTCGTAGAATTATTCCAAAGTATTTTGGACAAGGCAAAGAGGGGCATCGACAGGTGAAAGAGTTCACAAAAAATGTACCGATACATTTAATATATATCTATTTAGTTGAATTACGAAACAAACTGAGATTTCATTCGGAGCAGGTACGACGCAAATACCGTGCCACCACTAGGGAGCTCTACCCCTGACGCGTGGGACGTGGAGCTCCAGGATTAGCACCGTTCCACTTGGGCCCACTGGGGGCGCTGTGGGCGGTGTAGCGGTCCGTCCCCGGGCTGCGGTGGGAGTGGATCCTT